>JARGYF010000288.1:0-37801 GCA_029203975.1 Mycena vitilis | reverse complement strand
GAAGTCAACGGTTTGCTTACTCAGCAATCTTTAAGATGCGTGTGGGTTAAAGCGAGTTAAAGCCTGCATTTCTTTAGCGGGTGCGAACGTTAAAGCCGAAGCAAGAAAAACAAAGGTCTTTAGCGGGTCGAAACGTTAAAGTCGAGAAAATTAGCCGACGCAAAAACGGCTCGGGTCGACCTTTCCGCAGGTGGGCCCTGGATCCAGGGCCCGCGATCAGTAACATAGGGACTACAATCACTTGTATTGACCAAGTTCGATTCATTGACCGTACTGCAGCAACGCAAGGTCTCACTACATTTGATATCCGCAGTTAGGTCGCGCTGCGCTTGGTCCTAACTCCTCGAGGGCGCAATAGCATGCTGATTCCTACTAGAGTGGACTTTTTTTTCTTGACGTTCCCTTCTCCGAGACAACCCGGACCTAACCCTCACCTAACCCTCACCCTAACCCTTACGCTAACCTCCCAACGGCATGTGGATTCCTAGTCCGCTCACTCAGGCTTCTTCCAAGTCAGTCCAAAAGCGCTGTATCCAGAGTGAATATCACCGTGAATACAAGAATCGTTTGCTGCGATGCCTTTAACGAAGTCAACGGTTTGCTTACTCAGCAATCTTTAAGATGCGTGTGGGTTAAAGCGAGTTAAAGCCTGCATTTCTTTAGCGGGTGCGAACGTTAAAGCCGAAGCAAGAAAAACAAAGGTCTTTAGCGGGGGTCGAAACGTTAAAGTCGAGAAAATTAGCCGACGCAAAAACGGCTCGGGTCGACCTTTCCGCAGGTGGGCCCTGGATCCAGGGCCCGCGATCAGTAACATAGGTCCGCCTCAGGTGGGCCCTGGCTTTAAGGACTACAATCACTTGTATTGACCAAGTTCGATTCATTGACCGTACTGCAGCAACGCAAGGTCTCACTACATTTGATATCCGCAGTTAGGTCGCGCGCGCTTGGTCCTAACTCCTCGAGGGCGCAATAGCATGCTGATTCCTACTAGAGTGGACTTTTTTTTCTTGACGTTCCCTTCTCCGAGACAACCCGGACCTAACCCTCACCTAACCCTCACCCTAACCCTTACGCTAACCTCCCAACGGCATGTGGATTCCTAGTCCGCTCACTCAGGCTTCTTCCAAGTCAGTCCAAAAGCGCTGTATCCAGAGTGAATATCACCGTGAATACAAGAATCGTTTGCTGCGATGCCTTTAACGAAGTCAACGGTTTGCTTACTCAGCAATCTTTAAGATGCGTGTGGGTTAAAGCGAGTTAAAGCCTGCATTTCTTTAGCGGGTGCGAACGTTAAAGCCGAAGCAAGAAAAACAAAGGTCTTTAGCGGGTCGAAACGTTAAAGTCGAGAAAATTAGCCGACGCAAAAACGGCTCGGGTCGACCTTTCCGCAGGTGGGCCCTGGATCCAGGGGCCCGCGCGACTAGCGAAAACGGCTCGGGTCGACCTTTCCGCAGGTGGGCCCTGGATCCAGGGCCCGCGATCCGTACATAGAATACAAGAATCGTTTGCTGCGATGCCTTTAACGAAGTCAACGGTTTGCTTACTCAGCAATCTTTAAGATGCGTGTGGGTTTAAAGCGAGTTAGCCGCTGCATTTCTTTAGCGGGTGCGAACGTTTTAAAGCCGAAGCGAAAAACAAAGGTCTTTAGCGGGTCGAAACGTTAAAGTCGAGAAAATTAGCCGACGCAAAAACGGCTCGGGTCGACCTTTCCGCAGGTGGGCCCTGGATCCAGGGCCCGCGATCAGTAACATAGGTCCGCCTCAGGTGGGCCCTGGCTTTCAGGACTACAATCACTGTATGACCAAGTTCGATTCATTGACCGATACTGCCAGCAACGCAAGGTCTCACTACATTTGATATCCGCAGTTAGGTCGCGCTGCGCTTGGTCCTAACTCCTCAGTGGGCGCAATAGCATGCTGATTCCTACTAGAGTGGGACTTTTTTTTCTTGTGATTCCCTTCTCCGAGACAACCCGGACCTAACCCTCACCTAACCCTCACCTAACCCTTACGCTAACCTCCCAACGGCATGTGGATTCCTAGTCCGCTCACTCAGGCTTCTTCCAAGTCAGTCCAAAAGCGCTGTATCCAGAGTGAATATCACGTGAATACAAGATCGTTTGCTGCGATGCCTTTAACGAAGTCAACGGTTTGCTTACTCAGCAATCTTTAAGATGCGTGTGGGTTAAAGCGAGTTAAAGCCTGCATTTCTTTAGCGGGTGCGAACGTTAAAGCGAAGCAAGAAAAACAAAGGTCTTTAGCGGGTCGAAACGTTAAAGTCGAGAAATTAGCCGACGCAAAACCGGCCGGGTCGACCTTTCCGCAGGTGGGCCCTGGATCCAGGGCCCGCGATCAGTAACATAGGGTCCCCTCAGGTGGGCCTGGCTTTAAGGACTACAATCACTTGTTGACCAAGTTCGATTCATTGACCGATACTGCAGCAACGCAAGGTCTCACTACATTTGATATCCGCAGTTAGGTCGCGCTCGCTTGGTCCTAACTCCTCAGTGGGCGCACTAGCATGCTGATTCCTACTAGAGTGGACTTTTTTTCTTGAGTTCCCTTCTCCGAGACAACCGGACCTAACCTCACTAACCCTCACCCTAACCCTTACGCTAACCTCCCAACGGCATGTGGATTCCTAGTCCGCTCACTCAGGCTTCTTCCAAGTCAGTCCAAAGCGCTGTATCCAGAGTGAATATCACCGTGAATACAAGAATCGTTTGCTGCGATGCCTTTAACGAAGTCAACGGTTTGCTTACTCAGCAATCTTTAAAATGCGTGTGGGTTAAAGCGAGTTAAAGCCTGCATTTCTTTAGCGGGTGCGAACGTTAAAGCCGAAGCAAGAAAACAAAGGTCTTTAGCGGGTCGAAACGTTAAAGTCGAGAAAATTAGCCGACGCAAAAACGGCTCGGGTCGACCTTTCCGCAGGTGGGCCCTGGATCCAGGGCCCGCGATCAGTAACATAGGATTCCTAGTCCGCTCACTCAGGCTTCTTCCAAGTCAGTCCAAAAGCGCTGTATCCAGAGTGAATATCACCGTGAATACAAGAATCGTTTGCTAGTGATGCCTTTAACGAAGTCACGGTTTGCTTACTCAGCAATCTTTAAGATGCGTGTGGGTTAAAGCGAGTTAAAGCCTGCATTTCTTTAGCAAGTGCGAACTTAAAGCCGAAGCAAGAAAAACAAGGGTCTTTAGCGGTCGAAACGTTAAAAGTCGAGAAAATTAGCCGACGCAAAAACGGCTCGGGTCGACCTTTCCCGCAGGTGGGCCCTGGCTCCAGGGCCCGCGATCAGTAACATAGGTCCGCCTCAGGTGGGCCCTGGCTTTAAGGACTACAATCACTTGTATTGACCAAGTTCGATTCATTGACCGGTACTGCAGCAACGCAAGGTCTCACTACATTTGATATCCGCAGTTAGGTCGCGCTGCGCTTGGTCCTAACTCCTCGAGGGCGCAATAGCATGCTGATTCCTACTAGAGTGGACTTTTTTTTCTTGACGTTCCCTTCTCCGAGACAACCCGGACCTAACCCTCACCTAACCCTCACCCTAACCCTTACGCTAACCTCCCAACGGCATGTGGATTCCTAGTCCGCTCACTCAGGCTTCTTCCAAGTCAGTCCAAAAGCGCTGTATCCAGAGTGAATATCACCGTGAATACAAGAATCGTTTGCTGTGATGCCTTTAACGAAGTCAACGGTTTGCTTACTCAGCAATCTTTAAGATGCGTGTGGGTTAAAGCGAGTTAAAGCCTGCATTTCTTTAGCAAGTGCGAACGTTAAAGCCGAAGCAAGAAAAACAAAGGTCTTTAGCGGGTCGAAACGTTAAAGTCGGAAATAGCCGACGCAAAAACGGCTTGGGTCGACCTTTCCGCAGGTGGGCCCTGGCCCAGGCCCGCGATTGAAACATAGTCAAAAGGCTGTATAAGGAAATCACGTGAAACAAGTTCGTTTCGGTGCTCTTAGCAACCAAGGTTGCTATCCAATTTTCCGCAGTTGGGGCTGCGCTGGTTAACTGCCTCAGGGGCGCAATACAGCTGAACAACGGTGGATTCCGTTAGTCGGAAACTCCCTACCTAAAACCCTCAGGCTACCTTCCGCATGGGCCCTCCCCACAGCATGTGATCCTAGTCCGCTCACTCAGCGTCTTCCAAGTCAGTCCAAAAGCGCTGTATCCAGAGTGAATATCACCGTGAATACAAGAATCGTTTGCTGTGATGCCTTTAACGAAGTCAACGGTTTGCTTACTCAGCAATCTTTAAGATGCGTGTGGGTTAAAGCGAGTTAAAGCCTGCATTTCTTTAGCAAGTGCGAACGTTAAAGCCGAAGCAAGAAAAACAAAGGTCTTTAGCGGGTCGAAACGTTAAAGTCGAGAAAATTAGCCGACGCAAAAACGGCTCGGGTCGACCTTTCCGCAGGTGGGCCCTGGCTCCAGGGCCCGCGATCAGTAACATAGGTCCGCCTCAGGTGGGCCCTGGCTTTAAGGACTACAATCACTTGTATTGACCAAGTTCGATTCATTGACCGGTACTGCAGCAACGCAAGGTCTCACTACATTTGATATCCGCAGTTAGGTCGCGCTGCGCTTGGTCCTAACTCCTCGAGGGCGCAATAGCATGCTGATTCCTACTAGAGTGGACTTTTTTTTCTTGACGTTCCCTTCTCCGAGACAACCCGGACCTAACCCTCACCTAACCCTCACCCTAACCCTTACGCTAACCTCCCAACGGCATGTGGATTCCTAGTCCGCTCACTCAGGCTTCTTCCAAGTCAGTCCAAAAGCGCTGTATCCAGAGTGAATATCACCGTGAATACAAGAATCGTTTGCTGTGATGCCTTTAACGAAGTCAACGGTTTGCTTACTCAGCAATCTTTAAGATGCGTGTGGGTTAAAGCGAGTTAAAGCCTGCATTTCTTTAGCAAGTGCGAACGTTAAAGCCGAAGCAAGAAAAACAAAGGTCTTTAGCGGGTCGAAACGTTAAAGTCGAGAAAATTAGCCGACGCAAAAACGGCTCGGGTCGACCTTTCCGCAGGTGGGCCCTGGCTCCAGGGCCCGCGATCAGTAACATAGGTCCGCCTCAGGTGGGCCCTGGCTTTAAGGACTACAATCACTTGTATTGACCAAGTTCGATTCATTGACCGGTACTGCAGCAACGCAAGGTCTCACTACATTTGATATCCGCAGTTAGGTCGCGCTGCGCTTGGTCCTAACTCCTCGAGGGCGCAATAGCATGCTGATTCCTACTAGAGTGGACTTTTTTTTCTTGACGTTCCCTTCTCCGAGACAACCCGGACCTAACCCTCACCTAACCCTCACCCTAACCCTTACGCTAACCTCCCAACGGCATGTGGATTCCTAGTCCGCTCACTCAGGCTTCTTCCAAGTCAGTCCAAAAGCGCTGTATCCAGAGTGAATATCACCGTGAATACAAGAATCGTTTGCTGTGATGCCTTTAACGAAGTCAACGGTTTGCTTACTCAGCAATCTTTAAGATGCGTGTGGGTTAAAGCGAGTTAAAGCCTGCATTTCTTTAGCAAGTGCGAACGTTAAAGCCGAAGCAAGAAAAACAAAGGTCTTTAGCGGGTCGAAACGTTAAAGTCGAGAAAATTAGCCGACGCAAAAACGGCTCGGGTCGACCTTTCCGCAGGTGGGCCCTGGCTCCAGGGCCCGCGATCAGTAACATAGGTCCGCCTCAGGTGGGCCCTGGCTTTAAGGACTACAATCACTTGTATTGACCAAGTTCGATTCATTGACCGGTACTGCAGCAACGCAAGGTCTCACTACATTTGATATCCGCAGTTAGGTCGCGCTGCGCTTGGTCCTAACTCCTCGAGGGCGCAATAGCATGCTGATTCCTACTAGAGTGGACTTTTTTTTCTTGACGTTCCCTTCTCCGAGACAACCCGGACCTAACCCTCACCTAACCCTCACCCTAACCCTTACGCTAACCTCCCAACGGCATGTGGATTCCTAGTCCGCTCACTCAGGCTTCTTCCAAGTCAGTCCAAAAGCGCTGTATCCAGAGTGAATATCACCGTGAATACAAGAATCGTTTGCTGCGATGCCTTTAACGAAGTCAACGGTTTGCTTACTCAGCAATCTTAAGATGCGTGTGGGTTAAAGCGAGTTAAAGCCTGCATTTCTTTAGCGGGTGCGAACGTTTAAAGCCGAAGCAAGAAAAACAAAGGTCTTTAGCGGGTCGAAACGTTAAAGTCGAGAAAATTAGCCGACGCAAAAACGGCTCGGGTCGACCTTTCCGCAGGTGGGCCCTGGATCCAGGGCCCGCGATCAGTAACATAGGCTAATGACAAGAGTAGTGAATTGAAACGTCGCTTTAGCAAGACATCAGGTTAAAGAAAGATTGTGGACCTAAAGGTATTTTGACAGCTATGCAAGCATGCGAGCTACTATAAGGTAGCGAGTTGTTAAAGTCGTTAAAATTTCATAGAGATTACAGGTAAATCACGCAGTACGGAGGGACGAATCACACAGTACTGACATATTTGTGGGTCGAGAGGCACAGCCCAGCTAATAATAAAGGTGAGCGGTTGAAAAATAGCTCCGAGTCGTTAAAGCAAAGTTGTAGAGCTCGAAATTCTGCTCCACTTTGCCTCTCACACTATAGGAATCTGGTGTCTGCTTGGACCGCAAACACAAAATATTTTTCGGACGCGAGTCTTTTCAGATATTTGCCCCGCATCTTTATACTCTGAAGCGAATCGGTTGGATGTGAGTCCAGCAACACTTAAAAGCAGGTGAATTTACAGACACATTTGTGATTAACAGAATAGTGTTGCTTAAAGAAGAAACTGATTCAAGCGCATACCGTACACGAGATTCAGCGTGGTTCAGACACTGGATCTGATGTTCTGTAATGATACAGACTGTGTGAGATCGAGAATCCGCATTTTATTTCGGTCAGCAATCTTTAAGATGCAAAAGAACGTGTGTGTGAAAGAAGTTCTTTCTGCAAGTTCAAGGGAGCGAGAAAGACCTGGGTTTTCTCCCGTTCGCAGTTGCAAAAGATTTTGAAGAACGATTTTATGCAGCGACAAAGGGTTCGAGATTGAGAGGCAACATTTTTTTTCCTTTGTGGACGATCTTTAGGGTGTGTGCCGGTTAAAGCGGTGATGAAGATTTCTTTGTTGTTGCGAGTTGAAGCGGTGGACAGGCCAGAATTCGAGATTGAGAGTCAACATTTTTTTTTGCTCGCAATCTTTAAGGTGCGTGCGGGTTAAAGAGGCGATGATGATTTTTTTTCTTCTTGTTGTTGCGAGTTGAAGAGTCCGACTTAAAAGTTTGAACAGCGGGAGTGCAAGCGTGGGCGAGGGAGAAGAAAAACAAAGGTCTTTAGCGGGTAGAGGCCTTAAAGTCGCGGAAATTTAGCCGACGCGAAAACGGCTCGGGTCGACCTTTCCGCAGGTGGGCCCTGGATCCAGGGCCCGCGATCAGTAACATAGTCCATATACGGTAATCGCTCAAGACATAGCCACGTTTTGACCCTCAAAACGTCGGGCATACAGATAGGACTAGCGCGGCTGCGTCGGAAGTCGCGGCTGCGTCGTACATAGCCGGAACATCCATATACGGTAATAGCTCAAGACATAGCCACGTTTGACCCTCAAAACGTCGGGGCATACAGATAGGACTATCGCGGCTGCGTCGGAAGTCGCGGCTGCGTCGTACATAGCCGGAACATCCATATACGGTAATAGCACTAGACATAGCCACGTTTTGACCCTCAAAACGTCGGGGCATACAGATAGGACTATCGCGGCTGCGTCGGAAGTCGCGGCTGCGTCGTACATAGCCGGAACATCCATATACGGTAATAGCTCAAGACATAGCCACGTTTTGACCCTCAAAACGTCGGGGCATACAGATAGGACTATCGCGGCTGCGTCGGAAGTCGCGGCTGCGTCGTACATAGCCGGAACATCCATATACGGTAATAGCTCAAGACATAGCCACGTTTTGACCCTCAAAACGTCGGGGCATACAGATAGGCACCCCGATCAGAAACATAGTACATAGCCTGGAACATCCATATACGGTAATAGCACTAGACATAGCCACGTTTTGACCCTCAAAACGTCGGGGCATACAGATAGGACTAGCGCGGCTGCGTCGTGCATAGCCGGATGTCCAAATACGGTAATAGCTCAAGACATAGCCACGTTTTGACCCTCAAAACGTCGGGGCATACAGATAGGTCTTTAGCGGGTCGAAGCGTTAAAGCGAGTTGAAGATGCTTTTCTTTAGTGGGTGCGAAGGTTAAAGAAAACAAAGGTCTTTAGCGGGTCGAAACGTTAAAGTCGCGGAATTTAGCCGACGCAAAAAACGGCTTGGGTCGACCCTTCCGCAGGTGGGCCCTGGCGCCAGGCACCCCGATTTGAAACATAGTACTGACATATTTGTGGGTCGAGAGGCACAGCCCAGCTAATAATAAAGGTGAGCGGTTGAAAAATAGCTCCGAGTCGTTAAAGCAAAAGTTGTAGAGCTCGAAATTCTGCTCCACTTTGCCTCTCACACTATAAGAATCTGGTGTCTGCCTGGACCGCAAAACTCGAAATACTTTTTCGGACCCGAGTCTTTTCAGAAATTTGCCCCGCATCTTTATACTCTGAAGCAAAGCGGTTGGATGTGAGTCCAGCAATACTTGAAGCAGGTGGATTTACAGACACATTTGTGATTAACAAAATTGTGTTGCTTAAGGAAGAAACTGATTCAAGGAAACACCGCTTTCGCAAGACATCAGTTTAAAGAAAGATTGTGGACCTAAAGATATTTAACAGCTATGCAAGCATGCGAGCTACTATAAGGTAGCGAGTTGTTAAAGTCGTTAAAATTTCATAGAGATTACAGGTAAATCACGCAGTACGGAGGGACGAATCGCACAGTACTGACATATTTGTGGTCGAGAGGCACAGCCCAGCTAATAAGAAAGGTGAGCGGTCGAAAAATTGCTCCGAACCGTCAAAGCAAAAGTTGTAGAGCTCAAAATTCTGCTCCACTTTGCCTCTCACACTATAGAAATCTGGTGTCTGCTTGGACCGCAAAACACAAAATACTTTTTCGGACGCGAGTCTTTTCAGATATTTGCCCCGCATCTTTATACTCTGAAGCGAATCGGTTGGATGTGAGTCCAGCAACACTTAAAAGCAGGTGAATTTACAGACACATTTGTGATTAACAGAATAGTGTTGCTTAAAGAAGAAACTGATTCAAGCGCATATCGTACACGAGATTCAGCGTGGTTCAGACACTGGATCTGATGTTCTGTAATGATACAGACTGTGTGAGATCGAGAATCCGCATTTTATTTCGGTCAGCAATCTTTACGGTGCAAAAGAACGTGTGTGTGAAAGAAGTTCTTTCTGCAAGCTCAAGGGAGCGAGAAAGACCTGGGTTTTTCTCCCGTTCGCAGTCGCAAAAGATTTTGAAGAACGATTTTATGCGGCCGCGAGGTGGACAAAGGGTTCGAGATTGAGAGGCAACATTTTTTTCCATTGTGGACGATCTTTAGGGTGTGTGCCGGTTAAAGCGGTGATGAGGATTTCTTTTTTGTTGCGAGTCGAAGCGGTGGACGGGCCAGAATTCGAGATTGAGAGTCTACATTTTTTTTTGTTCGCAATCTTTAAGGTGCGTGCGGGTTAAAGAGGCGATCATGCTTTCTTTTCTTCTTGTTGTTGCGAGTTGAAGAGTCCGACTTAAAGGTTTGAAGAGCGGGAGTGCAAGCGTGCGCGAGGGAGAAGAAAAACAAAGGTCTTTAGCGGGTAGAGGCCTTAAAGTCGCGGAAATTTAGCCGACGCGAAAACGGCTCGGTCGACCTTTCCGCAGGTGGGCCCTGGATCCAGGGCCCGCGATCAGTAACATAGAGTGAATATCACCGTGAATACAAGAATCGTTTGCTGCGATGCCTTTAACGAAGTCAACGGTTTGCTTACTCAGCAATCTTTAAGATGCGTGTGGGTTAAAGCGAGTTAAAGCCTGCATTTCTTTAGCGGGTGCGAACGTTAAAGCCGAAGCAAGAAAAACAAAGGTCTTTAGCGGGTCGAAACGTTAAAGTCGAGAAAATTAGCCGACGCAAAAACGGCTCGGGTCGACCTTTCCGCAGGTGGGCCCTGGATCCAGGGCCCGCGATCAGTAACATAGGTCCGCCTCAGGTGGGCCCTGGCTTTAAGGACTACAATCACTTGTATTGACCAAGTTCGATTCATTGACCGATACTGCAGCAACGCAAGGTCTCACTACATTTGATATCCGCAGTTAGGTCGCGCTGCGCTTGGTCCTAACTCCTCAGTGGGCGCAATAGCATGCTGATTCCTACTAGAGTGGACTTTTTTTTCTTGACGTTCCCTTCTCCGAGACAACCCGGACCTAACCCTCACCTAACCCTCACCCTAACCCTTACGCTAACCTCCCAACGGCATGTGGATTCCTAGTCCGCTCACTCAGGCTTCTTCCAAGTCAGTCCAAAAGCGCTGTATCCAGAGTGAATATCACCGTGAATACAAGAATCGTTTGCTGCGATGCCTTTAACGAAGTCAACGGTTTGCTTACTCAGCAATCTTTAAGATGCGTGTGGGTTAAAGCGAGTTAAAGCCTGCATTTCTTTAGCGGGTGCGAACGTTAAAGCCGAAGCAAGAAAAACAAAGGTCTTTAGCGGGTCGAAACGTTAAAGTCGAGAAAATTAGCCGACGCAAAAACGGCTCGGGTCGACCTTTCCGCAGGTGGGCCCTGGATCCAGGGCCCGCGATCAGTAACATAGGTCCGCCTCAGGTGGGCCCTGGCTTTAAGGACTACAATCACTTGTATTGACCAAGTTCGATTCATTGACCGATACTGCAGCAACGCAAGGTCTCACTACATTTGATATCCGCAGTTAGGTCGCGCTGCGCTTGGTCCTAACTCCTCAGTGGGCGCAATAGCATGCTGATTCCTACTAGAGTGGACTTTTTTTTCTTGACGTTCCCTTCTCCGAGACAACCCGGACCTAACCCTCACCTAACCCTCACCCTAACCCTTACGCTAACCTCCCAACGGCATGTGGATTCCTAGTCCGCTCACTCAGGCTTCTTCCAAGTCAGTCCAAAAGCGCTGTATCCAGAGTGAATATCACCGTGAATACAAGAATCGTTTGCTGCGATGCCTTTAACGAAGTCAACGGTTTGCTTACTCAGCAATCTTTAAGATGCGTGTGGGTTTAAAGCGAGTTAAAGCCTGCATTTCTTTAGCGGGTGCGAACGTTAAAGCCGAAGCAAGAAAAACAAAGGTCTTTAGCGGGTCGAAACGTTAAAGTCGAGAAAATTAGCCGACGCAAAAACGGCTCGGGTCGACCTTTCCGCAGGTGGGCCCTGGATCCAGGGCCCGCGATCAGTAACATAGGTCCGCCTCAGGTGGGCCCTGGCTTTAAGGACTACAATCACTTGTATTGACCAAGTTCGATTCATTGACCGATACTGCAGCAACGCAAGGTCTCACTACATTTGATATCCGCAGTTAGGTCGCGCTGCGCTTGGTCCTAACTCCTCAGTGGGCGCAATAGCATGCTGATTCCTACTAGAGTGGACTTTTTTTCTTGACGTTCCCTTCTCCGAGACAACCCGGACCTAACCCTCACCTAACCCTCACCCTAACCCTTACGCTAACCTCCCAACGGCATGTGGATTCCTAGTCCGCTCACTCAGGCTTCTTCCAAGTCAGTCCAAAAGCGCTGTATCCAGAGTGAATATCACGTGAATACAAGAATCGTTTGCTGCGATGCCTTTAACGAAGTCAACGGTTTGCTTACTCAGCAATCTTTAAGATGCGTGTGGGTTAAAGCGAGTTAAAGCCTGCATTTCTTTAGCGGGTGCGAACGTTAAAGCCGAAGCAAGAAAACAAAGGTCTTTAGCGGGTCGAAACGTTAAAGTCGAGAAAATTAGCCGACGCAAAAACGGCTCGGGTCGACCTTTCCGCAGGTGGGCCCTGGATCCAGGGCCCGCGATCAGTAACATAGGTCCGCCTCAGGTGGGCCCTGGCTTTAAGGACTACAATCACTTGTATTGACCAAGTTCGATTCATTGACCGATACTGCAGCAACGCAAGGTCTCACTACATTTGATATCCGCAGTTAGGTCGCGCTGCGCTTGGTCCTAACTCCTCAGTGGGCGCAATAGCATGCTGATTCCTACTAGAGTGGACTTTTTTTTTCTTGACGTTCCCTTCTCCGAGACAACCCGGACCTAACCCTCACCTAACCCACCCTAACCCTTACGCTAACCTCCCAACGGCATGTGGATTCCTAGTCCGCTCACTCAGGCTTCTTCCAAGTCAGTCCAAAAGCGCTGTATCCAGAGTGAATATCACCCGTGAATACAAGAATCGTTTGCTGCGATGCCTTTAACGAAGTCAACGGTTTGCTTACTCAGCAATCTTTAAGATGCGTGTGGGTTAAAGCGAGTTAAAGCCTGCATTTCTTTAGCGGGTGCGAACGTTAAAGCCGAAGCAAGAAAAACAAAGGTCTTTAGCGGGTCGAAACGTTAAAGTCGAGAAAATTAGCCGACGCAAAAACGGCTCGGGTCGACCTTTCCGCAGGTGGGCCCTGGATCCAGGGCCCGCGATCAGTAACATAGAGGGGTGGTATTGACCTAGCGAGCATCATGATATTTGAAAAGGTGCTTTGGGGTCGGAGTCCAAGTGGATAACGATGGCTGTTCTGGGCCTTAGAATATACTAGGTCCTAACTCCTCAGTGGGCGCAACAGCATGCTGATTCCTACTAGAGTGGACTTTTTTTTCTTGACGTTCCCTTCTCCGAGACAACCCGGACCTAACCCTCACCTAACCCTCACCCTAACCCTTACGCTAACCTCCCAACGGCATGTGGATTCCTAGTCTGCCCACTCAGGCTTCTTCCAAGTCAGTTCAAAAGCGCTGTATCCAGAGTGAATATCACCGTGAATACAAGAATCGTTGCCTTTAACGCTTCGAGAACAAGAGTCAAAGGTTTGCTTAGTCAGCCATCTTTAAGATGCGTGTGGGTTAAAGCGAGTCGAAGATGCATTTCTTTAGCCGGTGCGAAGCTTGAAGCCGAAGCAAGAAAAACAAAGGTCTTTAGCGGGTCGAAGCGTTAAAGCGAGTTGAAGATGGATTTCTTTAGTGCGTGCGAAGGTTAAAGCCAAAGCAAGGTCTTTAGCGGGTCGAAGCCTTAAAGTCGAGAAAATTAGCCGACACAAAAACGGCTCGGGTCGACCTTTCTGCAGGTGGGCCCTGGCTCCAGGGCCCCGGATTTGAAACATAGCCGAAGCAAGAAAAAAAAGGTCTTTAGCGGGTCAAAACGTTAAAGTCGAGAAAATTAGCCGACGCAAAAACGGCTCGGGTCGACCTTTCCGCAGGTGGGCCCTGGATCCAGGGCCCGCGATCAGTAACATAGGCGGTAATCTCCTCGTCACGAATCTGGACATGGACGGTCAACAGGCCATCGGTCTCTGTCGCTCGGTCATGAAACACAATGATCCCGAGTACAGCGGCATTTCCAACGATACCCCACCCGAAGAAGTCGCATCGGAATTTATCAAGCTATGCTGGAGACATGGGAAGGAGTACATCGTTCTCTCTCTCTCGTTCCTGCCGTACCGATTCCTCTTCAAGGCCAATTCACGACTTCAAATCGCTTGTATCTGCTGAGCAGTACGCGCGCATTCAAGATGTTTTCTATATTGACTCGAAAAAGTCGCTCGAAGAGTTTTCCACGTTTATCTATGGCTTGGGCCAAAAAAAGATCTCTGGTGAGTTTCAAATCGACTTTGAGCTTACCTTCACTGATGTCTACTGCGTAGATTGGTGGAAACATAAAGAAATGCATGCCTGGATTCTTCCCTGTATTGTCAAGTCCCAGTCGCGCATTCCCGCGGACGTATGGGATTCGACTCCGTCCACGACAAACACCAACGAGGCGCAGCACCATTGGACCAACTCTCTGACGGGAATCAAACTAACACCGGTTGAAGCACTTGAGAGGTCAGTCGATATTATTTGACGACTTCTTTACATCTCTAACTCGTTTGCAGCCGCCGCAAGGTCGACGAGAATGTCGCGCGGGAGATCCAGATGTCATTGCAGACTGGGATCCTCTCCAACCCGAACAACGAGCTGGCCCATCGCATGGCTCGCAATGGCCAGCGCCAGTCTGCCGCTGTGCACCGTGCCCGCGAGTCGCGCAAGACCGAGGATGTTTCTAAAGAGCTGCAGCGTCAACTCGACGCCTCTATTGCAGCGACCAAGAGTCTGAAGGAGCAGCTCAAGGCGGCAAAGGCACCATCTGGTAGGCGGGGGAAGTCAAAATCGACGGCCGTTGTTCTATCCGCAAGCTCCAGCGGACGCGTAAGAACGGCACGCACACGGAAAGGTGCCTTCTTAAGCTCGCTTCGACTGTTCAACTATTGATTCTGATCGAATTTTAGACGCACCTGTACAACCGACGCAGTCCGAGTCCGACGTCTCGTTGAATACTGTTCTGCTTACAACCAACCCAGTACAAGAGGATGCGCAGCCGATGCCTGTTGAGTGGGTTCAACCCTCAGCTGACACCGCATCCAGTTTCGACGCCAACATTGATTCGCTCCTGGCCAGTCTTGGCTTCCCGGACACTGGCTTTACATTTCCTGCGCAGGATCTGGCTATGACCCAAGTCTCGTCGTTGGATCCCATACTCGATCCCGCGGTATTTGGTTTTGATTTCAATATGCTGATGCCCTTCGAATCCGGCATGCTCGCCACGGGTCCCCTCGCCATGGAGCCACTCAACGAGTTCATGTCGTATGGGATGTCTAGTGTTTTGCCTGACACCGCTCCTCCTGATGTTCAAGGGACTGGTGGGTTTGACTTTGTTTTGGGCGCCCCATCCGACCAGCTGCCCACATTGCCTCCACCTCCTTCTGAGTCGCCACCGGCTCCATCCCCCCCTGTCGAACATCGAACAGATACTGGCCAGAAGTCACGGCGAGCACGAAAAGAGGTGGATGAGGCTAACATTATCATCTCAACGCGCTCTCGCGCTCCAACGACGCGTAAACGCGTTGCTGATGAAGACGTGTCGGAGCAACCCCAGAAGAAAGCCAAGAGGAAATAAGGCGTGTCAAGTCTGTTTATTCTGTCGTTCTCTTTCATTCCCTGACTCTACGGATTTCTAGGGATGACAACGGCTCTGGCAATGTTTTATATTAATCTATATATACACGTAGATACTCCAGAGCGTCTTACATATTTATCTGCATTTTTGAGGGCGAGAGGAAATGGTTTCCTCTCACGTGCACAATTGATCCCCCTCCGGAGGGGAGTTTTTATGATGGGTGATCGAGCTTTGGCGCGTGTCAACTCTAATTTTGGACTTGAATGTCAATGATGCAGGTGGGTTTGCAAGTAGTGTTGAAGAGAGAGCAATGCCAGGACAAACTGTTGGTTCCAATTAGCTACAACAGTCGGAGCGGAGAAACGGGTTGGAACAACGTACCGACATAGCCGCGATGCCGGAAGAATCAACATCCCGGGCCTGAACACCGTTGCGCCAAGCCCGGTACATGCCGAG
Source organism: Mycena vitilis (assembly GCA_029203975.1). Classification (NCBI taxonomy): domain Eukaryota; kingdom Fungi; phylum Basidiomycota; class Agaricomycetes; order Agaricales; family Mycenaceae; genus Mycena; species Mycena vitilis. The sequence goes on along the minus strand of JARGYF010000288.1, from coordinate 22,230 downwards.
CGAATGTGCCGGGCGTGAAGAGAATGTGCCGGGTCTGCGACGGAATGTACCGGGAGTGAAATGTGCAGACAGTCCGAGTTTTGTTGATCCCGCAACATAAGTAAGTAGCGCCGCCTCTTTGCTACATCCCCACTCTCCTTCGCTCAACCTTCTCTCAAAATCCTCCTCATACCATCTTCAATGAGCCCTATCACTCTGCGTCGCTGCACTGTTGACCGGAAAACCGGTAAAACAATGTACGATGTCTGGGCAAGAGCTCTGGGCGACTCGAACTTGGGTGCCCATGAGATCGACTCCACCTTCTTCAGAGCCATGCCCGACGGCAAGGGCACATCTACTATCAGAAAAACGACGGCACTCCTTTCGTCACTACTTTCGTCGCTGACATCCTGAGTCCAAACACTTTTGGCTCATAGTCTGAAGTTAACCGCGCCACTGATGGTTGGAGGTCGACATCGTTTTGTGAACATTGTGGCGGTGCTCACCTTTTGATTTTCCTTTCCGTTGTTCCATCCCTCAGAGCAACATAACACTGAATTTCAGGAGGCAAAAGTGCATAAATATTCCGCATGCTCGGATTTTTCTTCCTCCTTGTGTTCAAGCCAAGGAACGAAACATTTCGATCCTGACCCGTTGCGCCCCCAACTGTTCGAGACAAGTGAGAACTTTGGGGAAGATAAACATGATTTCGATGCAGAACTGGGAAAGGACGCGTCGCGCACTGAAGCGACAAAATTTCGCTTACATAACACACTCGACCTCCGATCAAACCGCTCGGCAAAACGACAGACTACAACAAGCGAGGTACGAGCACATTTTTGTTGTAGCGTCTGTTTATAAGAGACTATTTGGCTCATCACATCCGCGGTGAACAATTACTTGGTGGATCTGAATATTGTCACTTAACAGTTGAGATGGGTATGAACTTGAAGCCCTGCTTAATACGGTCCCATCCCTACAAAAATTGGGTGAATCGGTTGAGAAGAGAGTGAGAAACAAGTGAGAAATGAGTGCCTGCCACTGCCGGAAGCCGGCAGATCAAATTTGATCTTTTTATCAAAATCTCGGCTACTGCCATACTTTTTGCAAACAGCTGTAATTAAAACCGTCCTCGGTTTGCAATGATGGAACAAATTCCTAGTCATCAAGAAATGGTTACAATTGTCACACAATTTTTACTGGGTAGCGTGGAGGTAGCTCGTATTCCGCTTTCTAAGGCGCGAGCATTCTCGGGGAATGACCAAAATGGTAACGAGACGGTCCCGGCGTTCCTTGGCCTGAATGATATGAAATTCCCCGTGTTCGTCCAATTTCCTCTCCACTATCCAGCGTCCACTTAGGTCGCCAGAAATTCGTAGGATGGTTCCTCGCTTTATGGTGAGGTGTAGCTGTGGGAGTATCACGAAGACGAGTATTTCTTCCGCCACGAATATTTTGGTGGACTCCACGCTTACGCGTATTGGGTTCGTGTACATGTCTTCAGCGTAAATCCTAGCTGGCGAGGGAACGGTGGCAGGAGCTGGGTGATAAGGGCTCGTGTAGCAGTATCCTGCAGGTAGGGCTTTCGGAAGCCATTTCTGTACAAACTGCTGGTATCGCACCAGTGGGTGCTCTGGGATCGAAGTGGGAATGGGACATCTGCCCTCAAGGGCGGGATCCAGGAGAGCTCGAAGCGAGACAGGTGTGACTGCGGGGTGGGTCTCAAGGGGCCACGACGGTGGGTGCTCCCAATTCAGAGGATTGACCCGAACGACCGGCACAGGAGGGTATGTGTAGTAGTCGGAGAACGAATCCTGGCTCATGATCAGCTGCGAGTATGATGGTGCTGCCATGACGAGTAGGGGTGGGAAGCGACACCTAAGTGAGGTCACGTGCGGTTTTGTGTTTGTTCATATTTGAAGGCTGATGGTCTTCCGAATCAAACTACTTACCGCTTTGGGAACAAGGGCTTGTTACATGTGACAACATATTTAGGGTGAATAGCTAGGAAGACTGCCTGTAGTCGAAATATGTCTTTCGCTGCTGGTTTCAGCAGCGTCAGAACTGGTGTATAGAAGTGGCAGTTCCTTGAGCATCGTCGCAGGATGGAGGGTGGGATCCAAATATTTCTGTGGGATCGTAATGTACAACGTACACCCTTATAGTCCGATTTGGGCTCGTTTACTTCCGGCTGGAGCACCAGTTCTTCCATGAACATAGGGCTGGATCCTGGCATACGAGGCAAATATGCGGATATAAAGCGAAATTCTCCTGGTCGAGGGGTGTAGGGCTCAGGGCCCCAGAGAACTGGAGTCGGCGACAAAGGCCTGGTATTGAATAGTTCCCCCATAGAAGCATAGCCGCGATGGATAGGAGCGGGTGTGATGAAAGATGGAAGGGATAAGCAGGGCTCCTTCCTTGCGCCGGGGCATATGGGAGGGAGCTTCAGCGTACTGAAGTCGAGAGTGTAGGGGTGCGAAGGAGTAATGATAGTTCCATGGCCGGGCCACGGAGCGTACTGTAAGCGGGGCTCATGGATGTGGTGGATGACGGTCGAGTTGGTATAACAGATCGGCTGATTACTGTGTGTCTTCTAAAGCACGAGCCTTCAGTCAGACATGCTGCTGTTTTGTGACTCGCTATCCGACGTGGCGGTGGAATTTTCAGGTTCATCTTCGGTTCGGGGCCCATCCATCCAGTGCTCATGAACCAGTGGTTGCAGGTGATGTACAACAACAGCCTGAAAGCTGCGACCGAGTTTCCCTTGAGCATGGATCCGTGGAGTTCTTTTAGAACGTAAGCACCTCCCTTATTCTTGCGATGAACTTCATAAGGTCCGGAATATCGGTCTTCTGTTTTTCGATCAATGCTAACAGTCATTTCCAGCTTGATATCTTGCGCAGCTGAAAATATCGTGGAGATTTCCAACGGTCTCTAAAGGCACTTTTTGCTGGACCCACAATTACGGCATTCCCGGATGCAATAGTGTCGGTTGCCATGGAAACCCCGGTAGCAATAGTGTTATCCGCGTAAGGAAATTTCCTATATGGGGATACATTTTGATCGGCACTAATAGTGCTATCCGCACAAGGAAATTTCCCATGCGGGGATGATTTTTGATCGGCCCCAATTGACGAATTGTTGACTTGTTGAAATGTCATTTTGGCCAATTGATAGTATCCTTCTCGCTTAAATTTCGAAAATTGATCCGAATCCATTCTATAAATAGATTGGGTTTTAAGCGAGGTCCCGTGCAACAATGCCACACGGTCGATCTTCTGCGACTTCGCCTTCACCGAGTCCTCTGCGTGATAACGCGTCGGGCCCCTGGAAGCGAACTGCAGGTAAAGCTCGAAATGAAACATGATGATTCCTTGGATCCATCGGTTCACTGCAGTGTCTGGCTGCAAGTCAGGGTTGTTCAAGACATCCTTGATGAACTGGGCGTTGTCATGAGCCAAAAGTGTTTGGACTCAGGATGAAATTAATGATAGACAAATTCGATTCAGTAAAAATGACTAGAATTGACGAAACCGTGAAGCGCACTTTCGCGATGGAAGAACATTGAAAGTTGGGGCATTCTGAGCCCGAAATAATGATGAAATCATCGCTGGGAGCAGTGATGTCATGTCTAGAACCCTTTGTAAACGTATTCCTGGTACCGACCTAGGGACCAGGTCTACCGAAGAAAAATTCTCATTTGAAGAGTCAGAACAAAACTCTCGTCCAGGATCGAGGATCAAGGATTGGGTGGTGAGAATGGTGTTTTGTTTTATGAAAGAATATGAAGGCTAAAGCAAATTTATACGGGAGTTTGCAAACACGTAAAACTAATTTACGAGCTAGCACGGAGTTATACGGTAGGTAAAAGCACGTGAAACCATTTCACGGACTTGAGACGGCGGCGGTGGACGGTTAGGGTTACGGCAGAGGAACAAACAAGCACACAGAGCAAGGTCAGGTCGCAAGTTGGTTCACGGTGAGCACACGAGTATTTCACTATACAATGGCGTTGCGAAATCCTTTATCAAGAAATTATGTACTTCCCCAGTTCCTTCATTCGTACGTCTTTGGTGTGTTCTGCTCGACCCATTGAAAAATCTGCCCATCAGCAAAACGAGGAGGCATAGTGTTGGTAGGGGTGGGCATGAGTACCCATCCGTCTTCCGTCGTTTCAGGGGATGGAGAGCGAGAACCTGAAGGGGATGCAAGATGATGCCTCCACCAATCTTCTTCGTCTATCTGCACCTGGTCAGTAGGAACGAGCTCTGCCTGAGTGCAGAATTCTCGTTCGTAGACCTCGGTAACACGTGGCCCTGGATCGGTGATGTCGACAAATGTGGAAGGAATAGCCAGCCTGGTCATGACCAGGTCATAACGCTCCTTGATCTGTACCACCGTGTAATCTCCAATATTGAACAGCTTGGCCTCCACTTTCCAGCGTCCAGCCAGTCCTTGAGTAACGCGTAACACGTCACCCAGCTTTATCTTCTGGCTTAGCGCACTGGTTACAGTGAATAAGAGATCTCTCTCGTTGGCGAGACGGGGGTCGATGGAAACAGTGATAGGGGGATTCTTATAGTCCTCCTCATAGTCATCTGACTTGCGGAGTAATCCAGCAGGAATGGTGTGATAGGGGCTGATGTAGCGATAGATGGGAGAGGGAGGAGGCGAGGCTCTTTTTGGGACAAAGGGTAGGAATTCTTTGCGCAGAGGGCTAGAGTTGTTGGGGGATGGTTTAGCCGGGGGTGGAAAGGAAAGCTCAGGAGTGGAGTCTCTGAGTGATAGAGAGGGTGTCATCGTGGTCTTTCGCCAGCGAGGGGCTTTAGTCACGTGTCATAGCAGTTGTAGTCATGTATTTAGCCGAGTCATGAGAATATCCCCTTTTGGGAATTTGTACATCGGCACCGAGTCATAGCTACTGTACAAGCGGGTGCAGGTTTTGTTGGGTGTATAGCGGGGCTTCAGGGCGAGAAGGGGGCGGAGGTAGGCCCCAGCATGAGAAAGGAAGCATGATGATGGCGGTGAGACGATGCTGCGGCTGTTTCACCGCTATGAGGATGTGCTTCCCTTCTTCTCGAATACTCTCCTCGACCAGCCAGTATCCCTTGAGCTCTCCGTACAGCTTTATGGTGTCTGTGGAGTTTATTTTGCGCCCATAGGACTTTAGAACTGAGTAGTATCGGGAGTGTACCAGCCTAGCTGAGGCGATAAGGAAGCTGGGCGTGTCTTCTGGCTGCTCGGTGTCAGGTCGGAATACCTGTCTAGTGTTCGTGTCGATAGTAATGGTTGGGTACCGCGGCTTATAGGCCGATATGTACCGATATTCCGATCCCCCACGTGGATCAGATGGAGCAGGTCGATCATACATCACTGGAAGTGGTGAAAGGGGTCTGTGATTTACGAAGTTCATCACATCCATTGCTTTGGGCCTGATAGGGGCTAAAATGACTGCTCCCGACTGCATAGGTGCTGGCTGAATAGGAATGTAATGGGAAATGGCGGGTAAATTTTTAGCTGGGATCGGGTACTTTTTCACCTGGATAGGTGGAAAGCGCAGGTTCCTGAAGTCAGGATGGGTGTATGGATGAGAAGTTGACAGTGCGGATGAGTGTCCAGGCCACTCGGATGTGTCATTTCCGTTCTTCTCCATGAGTTTTTCGACAGCAAGGGAGCGAGTGTCGTACGGTCTTGACTTGCGGGATATCATATGACTTTGTCAGTGGCGGCCCTTCTTTATGCGGATAAGTCATCATCCGTGGTATCAGAGTTCCTTGCGGAGGAGTCTTCGAGCTCATCTTCAGGTTCTGGACCCATCCAACCTGTTTGCATGAACCAGTGGTTTCTGGTGATGTATGGAAGCAGGCAAAAGGCGGCCACTGAATTTCCCTTGAACATGGCTCCGTCTAATTCCTTCAGGATGTAAGCACCTCCTCTGTTCTTCCTGTGAACTTTGTACGGGCCCAGATACCGATCTTCCGTCTTCTTTTCGGTGCCTACTATCATGTCCAGTCTGACATTGCGCATCAGCACTAATTCACCTGCCTTGTAGTCTCGTTTCTGCAACTTATGCTTGAAGCGCTTCTCAAATTGAAGCTTGGACTTCCGAGACTGTTTCAGAGCTTCGGCTGCCTGAGCTATGTCCTGAGGGTGCTTGCGTTGTCATGAGCCAAAAGTGTTTGGACTCAGGATGAAATTGATGATGGAAAAATCCGACTCCTCAGAAATGGATAAAATTGGTAAAACTGGAAATCACCTTCCTGCGCTGTCCTCCGACATCGCTAGAGGCCTCGCACGTCATGACATCACCGCTAGAAGCAGTGATGTCATCACTTGGAACAATGGCGAGATGCACAGTGACGTCATCGCCCAAGAACAATGGAGGAAAAGACAATAATGATGCCATCGCTCAAGAACAATGGCATTATACGGAATACAATGGAACAATGACATCATAGATAGAATAATCCATACGAAACCATACATATGACCTCATTATTTACCTACAGTATAAATAGAGCTCACGTACTCCTGTAAAAATAACCAATAACCCACCTACGAATCGATCTACGTCCTACGCCCCCACGTTTTTGTGCCTACTGTGCGATCTCAGTAGTCACCACGTTTTTGTGTTTTCTGTGCGATCTCAGAATTCACCACGCCCTACGTTTTTGTGTTTTCTGTGCGATCTCAGAACTCACCACGCCCTACGATTTTGTGTTTACTGTGCGATCTCAGTACTCACCACGCCCTACGATTTTTGTGTTTACTGTGCGATCTCAGTATTCACCACGTTTTTGAGCTTATAAGCGTCACTCGGATTCTTATAAGTTCCTTCGCTCTCGAATAGACTAGTAAACGCGGTTTTATTAGTTTGTTCACCCTACGTCTACGCCACCGCCACCGCCTCAGTTGATAGATACTCGATTTATCTGCTGGGACACCTACGCCTTCGCTTTTGGAATTAACTTGTGAACGATTCACTTGTTTGCTCCACCCCCACGCCACCTTCCCTGAGTACACTTGTGGAATTCGTCTACTTGTATACTCATTCTATCGTCTGCCTCCCTTGCGTTTTCTTTGATTTGACAAAGCATTTATTCTCACCACCCAATCCTCGTGTCATTGCGACCTTGGACGAGAGCCTTGCCACTTTATTGAAAGCCTTTCGAGCACACTTGTTAGTTCGTTTATACAAGTAAGCTCGTTCTACTCGCCGCACTCCCAACCATCTACTCGCCGACCTCCGCCTTCGTCAGATTCGTCCCTTGATACGCTTTCGCACTTCGAGGCATTCTAGAGACATTTTGACAACTTAGGGAAATTCGAACCTTTGGAGAAACACTCGGACAAAGTCAATCCCAGTGGACCTCCTGTATTAACCAATAATACGCTTGACAGCGTAGCTGGCGAACTCGTAGGGCCAGCAATTCACTGGTGCTCATTCCTGAGTAAAATCCTTCGACGAGAAAAGTGGATTCTGCCAAATCGAAAGGTAGAATCGGCAAGGTCCCGTGTAGCAGTTGGAAGGGCGAGTATCCAGTGACACTACTGACCAGTTATGCGGTCCGCAAATACCGCAGCCTGCAGCATGTCTGGCCATTTCTTTATCTTCTCATTGCAAGCTTTCACGATAGCTTCTCGCAACGTAAAATGACCTCGCTCTACCACACCATTTCCATGCTTGTTGTAGGGTCGTATACTTATTCTGGGAATGCGTAGACGTTCCATGAGGATTTCAAAAGCGGCTTGGACTCCAGAGCCATTGTCAGTCGTAAACTGAATTGGGCATCCATATCTGCAATACAGATAGGTCCAGAAGAATTTTGACATGGCCTGAGCGGATTGGGACGTCAAGGCTTTAGCTTCACAGAAGCCGCTGAGATCATCCCTGGCTGCCACTATAAAGCTGTATCCACCCCCGGAGGGCATTGCATAACGTCGATGTAGATTTTCCCAAAGATGGTAGTGGGCGTGGAAATAGTGGACGGGATCTCCATTTTCTTGGTGTTGCAGACCTGGCATTGTGGGCAGGAGGCAACGTGATGGTTGACATCTGCTCGCAGGTAGGGCCAAAAGAATCTTATCCTCAAGTTCTTCCACATATCAGTTCGTCCCTTATGTCCAAGTTTTCATGAGCCTGAATGAGTATAGAGAGTCGCAACGTAGGTTCGAATATAACCAGCAGTGGAGGTCCAGTGCGGCTGCGTTTCCAAAGTCGGTCTTCGCACTCGAAGAATTTGGATGCCTTGGCAATAAATTGACGCTGCTTCTGGGCTGTGTCTATGATAGGCCTTTCCAGGGTGCGCAGGAACTGTTTAATCTGAACAAGTTGGCGTTCCTGTCTTACACGTCCTAGGAAGCAAAACGGGGCCACGGAGGGGGTGGTAGATTCGTAGGCTAAATCGTAGCGTATCGTAAGCTTGTTCTTTATGCTGGAAATATTTTGGAAATTTCCAAACTTCTTTAAAACTGTTTTTGAGAGGGTTTGTCAGAATTACGGCATGCCCGGATGCAATAGTGTTTTTATCCCAATTAGGAAGTTCCCCTTATGGGGATAATGTTTGATCGGCACCTATAGTCGCCTTGTCGACTTGTCGAAATGTTATTTTGGGCAGATGAGTACATTTGGGAGTTGGAAATAATATGGTGGGCTGTGGTACTTATGATCGATGGGATGATCGGTGGGATGATCGGTGGGATTTGTCAAAGATTTTAGCTGCATTACAAGCCGCGCATCATTTCGGCAATTCGGAAGACGCGACGGCCGCCCGGCATCATCAAACAAACACGCTCGCGCGAGCTTTACGACGAGACGCGACCTGATACTGAGACAATTCTAATACATCCTATCTGTCTCAAGCACCAGCGAGCAGGTACAACGGGGCATGCGCAAAGCGGGCGGGGGCGGGCGAGAACGGGCGCCGGGCGGGCAGGCATAAAGGGGGCGGGCGGGCAGGCGTAAAGCGGGCGAGCGGGCGAGCAGGCGCAAGGCGGGCGAGCAGGCGCAAGGCGGGTGGGCGCGCGCAAACTTTCGCACTTTCCGCCGCAGGTCACGCTCCCAAATCGGGAGATTGATCGCGGCACGTTTTGGCAGTGCTGATGGCCGCGCCGCGCGCGCAAGTCCCTCGTTTAACTGAGATATACATAGCGACTCGAAGATGCAGGTTTTGGAAGTCTGGAACAAGGATTCCAGACAGAAGATGACAGATTATGTATGTACGGACAGCGCGGGCACTACGGTACAAGTAAGGTACGGATATCACATCTCCGAGTCTGGACCGCCGTCCTGAGCATTCGTGCCAAGATTCACATCAGCGCGTGCATCATGAATCGGGTGAGTGTGGACAGTACTCACGAGAATCTCTAGCAGCTGGGCGAGGTCCCGGGGCGTCCAACATACGGAAATATCGCAACGGCGCTGCCGACATTGTCCCGACGTGTGACTCTCCCACAGAGTACTCTGGAGCTGCCAGTGGTGCCGGACTCCGAGCCGGAGGAGCGATGTGGATACGGGACGGGCCGCTGGAGGTCAGCGGGGATGTTGGCAACTGGGCGAGCATGGTCGACAACGGCGTGGGTGTGGTGGCTGGAAGCAAGAGGCATTGTTTGCTCAGTGCTTGCATGCCAATCAAACCATCAGATTTGAGCCGAAGAATGCCGCGATCAATCTCCCGATTTGGGAGCGTGACATGCGGCGGAATTTCAAGAGTGCGCGCGCAAGGGCGGCAAGGAAGGAGGAAATGATGCAATCACGCTCCTAACTGATCACCACGTCGCCGATCATTGCGGCAGTGGAGCAGCACAATATGCCGATGGGATTGATGGCGGGATTTCCAACTCCTCTGGCAGATGATGGTATTTGGCTCGCTTAAGTTCCAAAATTTGATCGGAACTTAAGCCTTGATTCCCAGTGAGAAACCCGTCTGGGCGGGTATGCTCAAACCCGCGCAGATATGGTCCAACTGGGGCAAACTGGTGCTCAACAGATCAACTTCCCGAAATGATCAAATCAAGATCCAACGGTCGAAAAAATTGCTCGTTGTCCTTGCGTTTTCCTCATTCTTGAACAGCACTCAACCTAGAAATCCTTCTCGATTTCTCGGCGAAGGCAGCGCAGGCTGAAAACAGGACTTGCCGTCTTGTTTGTACTTGACAAACCACGTGAGGCTATCGATCTTGTCCTCTTCCACCATCGTCGCGTCCATCGTCCTCCATCCCGGCCACTACAAGCCCTCTCAACATACAGGGAAGCCTCCCCGACCCCCCTTTATATCACCAGCTTGCGTTGTGGGACATTTCGTTCAGCGGATGAAGCTCTAACGGCGAAATATGACATTCACTAATATCGGCGTGTAAGTCGGGGTTGGCTCGATCGCGGTCGTCGATATGCTCACAACTCTTCACAGGTGTCCCTATCTGAGCCCCTTGGTACTTGTTTCCTCGGTGGGACTCGCCAAGCAGCGTGCAGAGGCCACGGCTTTCCCCATGGTTCGTCGTTACCACGCATTATTTAAATGACATGCACGCGGTTCCTCATCTAGGTCCATCGGCTGAGGGAATTGCACAGTCGTCTCCAGGATGCGTCGGGGTTGAAACAGAGACACATTTCGCCCATGGTGCGTGCTCCACCTTTTTGTCCCCGTCCTCCTACCTGTCAGTTGTTCCGTAATCCCGTTCTTTAACCCTACTCTTCCCCTTGTCTCTCAGCCCACTCCGTCATATCTGTCTGCTGATTTCCCCATTCCTTTCCGTTGCTTGGCTTGTTTTATCTCACCCACTCCGGTCTCCGTCTGACTTATTCTTCATGTCTTGTAGCCGAACGCGACCGTAAACCGAGCATGAGAAGCGCGGAGCAGCGGGAGAAGGCACAAAAGAGTGGCCAAGGAATAACCCAGGTGCGTCGGTGCGTCTACTGTCCTTCACTTGCTCCCCTGCCTCGCCTCTTCACTCCCCCTTCCTTCCCTCTTCGGTCCCCCTCCCCTCCAGCCCTCGCCTTTCTCTTTTTTCATTCTCCACATGTACGCTCTTCGCCGCGGCCGTAGACTTGCGCACGCTGCAGAACGGTGACAGCGACGACGCGCCACCGTACCCCGGTGCACCAATTCCTACCGCTGAACGGCTCTTCGAGGCAAGTTCTTTTCCCTCCTACACCTGAATCCCTCTCACTGATATTGTTTAGCGCGTGCGCCGTGGACCGGCGATTACAGACGGTGCGCATCTTGTTCAATATGTTATCTGCTGCAATCTAACCCTTCTAGTAGATACATTCCACAACATCGCGAACCCGGGACTGGGTGCCTGTGTACCAAGTATGTCTACCCCTTCCTCTTGTTAACATGGGTGCGCTGACGACGCGATCCGATCTGTTTAGGTTGCCATTACATCCCAGCCCTGTTCGTCACCACGTCCGACGACAATCGATTGGCTACCGCGCGTCCGCGCCACCGTTTACCTCGCCGCGCCATCGCGTGTAGCCGCGACCGGAGGTTGTGACAAGACTTGTCGGTTGCACTCGACGCGCAACGGGTTGTAGTGTACTACTGTGTATTATATAGAAAATGCAATATGATTCCACTATTATTGGAATGGAGTACAAGAGACATAAAGTAGCATATATGAGCAGTCCTAAGCATACCTACCCATAGCAAAGCTAGTCTGTTAGTTACCGCGCCCTGATAACCGGCAGGTCCCCTTATTATGTAACGATCAGAGATGCTTGCGCAAACAAGGAATACCCGGGACGCGTCTTGACGCGTTGTGGACACAAAAGCCCTGGAAATTGTCAGGATCATGGCTCTCTTCGAATCACAAGGCTTGAATATAGGTGTCACTATTTATTTTGACAGTTTTCCTGGTAGAAAAGGGTATCTTGGCCCAAGTAGTGTTGGACACGGGTCGCGGGTATACCCGCGGGTTTGTACCCGAGGGTATGCACGGGTACGGGTACGGGTCAAGGAATCAGACCCGTACTCGACCCGTGTACCCGACCCGTGTACCCGCGGGTTTTGAGGGTTCTGAAATAGCATCTGGGCAGTCACAGAAATGGGTACGAACTCAATACGAACTCAACCAGAATTGAACCAAATTGAACTGCTGACCTTTTGGCATCCAGGTCAAACCCGGATGAACAACAGAATCCGCCTCATCGCAGCAAATTAGTCAATACGTGCAGTATCAATGGCACATTTTTGGACCAAGGAGCGCGAAGCTAGCCCGGGAAGTTAGTATGTGTGTCCCTGTGTTCATAGCTAATGAGCCTTTCTCCTCTCAGGCCGGAAAAAATGAATATATACCTAACAGGGTTGGAAACCCGCGGGTTTTTAAGGACCCGTACGGGTTTTTGAGGACCCGCGGGTAACCCGTACGGGTTTTGGACCCGACCCGTACACGGGTACGGTTTTTGCGGGTACGGGTACGGGTACGCTCAACGGTACCCGCGGGTATACCCGTGTCCAACCTTAGGCCCAAGTGAAGTGTGTGAAATTGAATGCACATTTTGCCAGTTTAGTCAATTTCAGATGTGTCCAGCTCCTCCGAGGAATCTGGATGAGTAGTTGGTAGTTGTTTGTGGCTTATTCCTGACCAAGAAGTGCTGCAGAAGTCCGCGACGTCAAAGTCGCGTCGTGGTGCCGGTCGGAATTCCCAAAGGGGACAGCTTACATAATAAGGGAACCTACCGGTAAGCAGACTTCAGAATGAGGTTACGAGTGGGAAGTCAGTGTAAGAGACTATAGCAAAGCATATCGGAGCAGACCAAGTTTCGAAAAAAGTCCAGAAAAGGTGCTGGGAGGCGCTCAAATATGCTGGGATATGGGTTATTCGAAAGAACCACATTTGAGCGGTTTTGAGCATAGCAGCCCAGAAGGGTTTCTCACTGGGCTTGATTTGATGCGGTTTTAAGCGAGGTGCCATGCAATAAGGCGATCCTGTCCAGCCAGCTGTCGTCGTCGTTCTCCGCATGCTCGTCATCTGCCAGTTTTCGTCGAGAAAGAGCGTCAGGCCCTTGAAACCGAGTAGCTCAGTAGCTGGTACATGAATCAGTTCGAAGTGAAACATTAGAATTCCCTGAATCCACCTGTTCACAGCGGCGTCAGGTTGAAGATCAGGGTTGTTTAGGAATCCTTTGATAAACTGGGCGTCCACTTCCACTTGGAAGTTGCGGACGCCAATGATGTACAGTCGCCAAGCGCGAAGGGAACGATAAAGTCCAAACAGTTCCAGTTTCGGCTGGGAGTAGCGTGACTCTCGCTCGCTCATGGGTACCGACCCATGAGCGTGCTGGTCGCCGCGCTCCAGTTTCGTCATTTTGCGCCAGGATCATTCCAGTGGCGTCGCGAGAGGAATCCTTTGGAAAGAAGTCGGCCAAAAAGACCGACCAAAAAGAAGACTAGCATAGAAGAAAGCCTTGTTTACCCGGCCTATTTTTTGTACGTCTTTATTTCTCTGCCCTTAAACCCTTTTTTGAGGATTACTGGATTCTCGGATTCATAGTTAATGGGCTTCAAGGCAGGAGCACTTACTACCAGTTGCTTGATGAAGGCGAAGGCTTCCTGGCCTCTGAAGTCCCATTCAAAGTCCACACTCTTGCGGTAGAGTTCAGTGAGTGGTCGAATAATTCCTGAATAATTTTTGATCCAAATGCGAACAGTTCCACAAAGTCCCAAGAACCGCCGCACCTCTTGTGGAGTTGTTAGAGCAGGCCAATCCAAAATGGCGGACATCTTCTTCTCGTCAGGGACGCGCCCCAAGGGTGTGCATTTCTGGCCTACAATCATAACTTCAGGACGGCCTATCTGGGTTTTCGTTCCAGAAAATGTTGCGCCCGCGCAATGGGCTCGATGCATAATGCGGTGGACATCTTGGGCATGTTCCCAAATAAATCGTCGAATCTGATCATTCTCAGGGATAGTTTTAGGTTCTCCATTGGCGTCCAAGTACTGAGTCGCTGGTCCCTTTATGGGTAGGTCATCAATAAAGACATTGGTGATATGTGGGATTTCATCATGCATGATGAAGACCATGCATTGCTGAAATTCCGCTGGCGAATTCGTAAAGCCTGTAGCATGGAAGTGATGCGGAGAAGTCCTAGCGGAGTCATGAATGCGGTCATGTCTCTGCTTTCTGGTTCCATCCTTCGCGCGTCGAAACCCCAATATAAATCAAACACTGTGTAGCACTGACGACCCGCGAAGCCTTCCACGAAATCGTCCAGGATGGGGACCATGCCTGCGTCGCAGATAGTAACTTTGTTGAGGGGCTGAAGGGCGTGGACAATCCTCAGTTTCCCATTTTTCTTCATGACACAGAACCAGCGCGAACGGTAAGAAGATTGGCAAGGTTCATAAACACCTGCGTCCATTTTTAATTTCAAGACTTCAATCACCTTGGTGAGGATCCCAGGAGGTATGGGAATATTCTTGTATTCCCAAGGAGTATGCGGGACTGTCGAAATTTTATAAGGTGAAAAGTATGAATCCTTGAAGGTTCCGCATTCAATGTTTTCGAACGCAAGAGCTTCTTCATTTTCAATCATTATGTGCGCAAATAGTTTTTCCTCTTTCTTGGTTAGGTACCCATCAGGATTAATATCTAAGGTTTTCATCCGCTCTTCTGTAATCCGGGCAGTGGGCTTGAATTCTGGAGGATGAGTGGGTAAGGGTTTGAGAGTTAACAAGGGATCCTCGGGGATGGCCCTTTTAATCTCATAGTCGGGCGAGAATGTCGTGGAAACGGGCTTTATTTTTCTGTCCACCCGTTTATACATAGTGAAGGCTTGACGAGTTTCGCCCGATTTGGATTCCAAGTCCACCGGGTAAAACAGGAATTCATCGTCGGCTTCCAACAATTCTTGATCCGAATTCTTGATGATCTCCGACTTCACCCGGGACTTGAAAGTCTTGGGCGTGAAGTCCTTGGTGTCGGTGGTAACATGAGAAAAGCACCACAGTTCATTGGATACTTGGTGAGACTTTGCGTTTCTCCAAAGATACCGAGGACTAAGTAGAATTCGGTAAACTAGGAATACAAATATACAAAAAGTTCCAAGAGTAAATATACATCTGCACAAGGCATCGGTGGACAAGTCGAGATGATTACAGGGTTCAAGAAGGAGGGGTGCAGGCGGATGGGGATCTACTGTAGCAGCAACCAGAAACGGGGCAGCGGTGATGATATACAAAGCGAGGAGTCCGAGACTGGGAGGGGTAAGGGGACGAAGTCGTGTAGAAATAGCTAGAGTGAAAAACAAGATGTGTGTTCCGTAAAGTGATAGGGCCAGAGCGACAAATTGGTAGCGAAGTGGATAGGTGTGTGGAACAAGAAGAGAAAGGGAATGGGTCCCTCGATGTCCGTGTCGTTGGCGTTGAAAATAGCGGTGTAAAGAGGCGATTCGGAGCAATGATAATACAAGTGGCGCGACAGTCAGTCTGAGAAAAAAATAAGCCGGAACACCCGCGGGGAACGAGCGTGAGCAGTACTCACTCGTAGTTATGTCCCTTTTACATGGCTTGGGCCGTAACCCAGTTCTGAGTGAGTCGCCCGAAATCTTCCCCCAGGCCCTGAAGAAAAAATTGAGTACACGATATGGGTTCCTTGGGGGAAGGGGGACGGGGTGGAAGGATGTACGGATGTGGCGGTTAACACAGAAGGGTTTGGGGAATGCGGGCGTGAACGGCGAACTACCTTGGTCAAGCCATTGGGGCCGCGGATCGAGTCGTTAATGGTAAGGAGTCCACCATGTAGGAAATGGTTAATGACAGCCGGGCGGCGGAAGTGATGCCCCAGTACTGCGTTAATGGCGTCAACCATTTCCATCTGGCGGTGCGTTTCGAACAGATAGAGGAGGGAGCGCAGTTGCGCATATTCTTGCGGGAACAGGTATGGTGGCGGTGCGTGCGTCAGTTGGTGGAGATCGGTGGGTGCGTACTCCCACCCCCGAGCCAGTGTTTCCTCGTCGGTGTCACGGATATATTCCAAGGCGAGGGTACGAAGATCAGCGGCGCAAGAAATATCTTCAGGATACATAGCGGCGAGGGTGGCGAGCGCTGCCCGAAACATGGGGTCCTGGAGTCGAGCCTCTTCGCTAATCTCCCTGACTCGATACCCATTATTTGAGACAGAGATGTGGGTGTCGTCCCGGATGCGAAGTGTGCCATCCTCAAAGATCAAAGTTAGAGTATCGAGGGCGGCGTCGATGTTGCGCTCCTGCGACTCGTCAGAAGAGCCTGAGGACTGGGTTGCGGTAGAAGAACATACCCGTTCTAAAATCCTCCGTTGTCCGTCCGCTGAATCCGAAGGATAGTTGATTGCTTCGATAAGGTCCATATCCACCATGCCCTGGGTACGCATCGACTCCTCGTCCAAGAGATGGTTAGAACGCGTGAATATCGCCAGCATGTGCAAGAGAGTGATAATAAGATCCTGGTTCTTCATGGCGTAACGGTCTCGGATGACCTGCGAGCGGTACTGTGAAAGACCCTGCATTGTTACCCAAACTAAGTTGTGGTGGTTCTGGGCGCGCAACGGATCATGATGATGGCGGGCCATGTAGTTAACGCGCTGGTGGATGTGTTCCCTATCGATGATGGTGTACGCCGTGGTTCTCGGGAGAGGCCTGCCATTGTCGTTCAGCAGAGCCACATTCGGGGGGGAGAAACATACAAAATGGGGCGATAAAGACTTCCTTCCGAGCTGTCACTGACGTCGCTCAAGGCCGGAATAGAGTTGGACTCTAAGTCTGAGTCGTTGCGCAGCAATTCTGCAAGATCTAGTTCGGCGAGAATGTCGTTGGTCAGGGGAGGCGGCTGTTCTCCGCTACGGCCGAAAGATCCAGGAGGTCGGATCGGGCGGCGTGGATCTACAATCGTCACGGCCCGAATTGGTAGCGGTACTCGATAGGACCTGAGAGGTAAGGGTAGACGCAAGTGGGAGTTGAAGTAACAGCGGATTATAGAACGCCGGGGGCGATGTAGGAGCGTCCGGGCCACGCAAGTCGACGGCGCCTTCCAAGGACGAGTATGGTGCAAAGGTGGATGCAAGCGGGTTCAGAGTGAAAGGTGAGTTAGAAAAGTTGGGCACGCCATCAAACTCCGGGGAGAGGGGTGAAAGAGAGCCAGGGCGAGTTGGGAAGTGGGTCGCCGGGGAGTAAACGTCAGACGATCCAGAAGGGCTTGAGGAGAAGTAATCGCGGGTAATGAGGGCTCGTCTGGCAGGCTTCGACAAGGTCGGTAGCGGGGATTGCACTGCCTCGGAATCCTGACAATCACGATTAGATTGATCGGACTTCAGGATCACGGAACCGCGTACCGGTTCTTTCTCTTCGTCCACCATACTCTTCGCACGTCTCCCCTTCAACACCCTCGTCCCCATCGTCGTCAAACAAGACGCACTTCTGGTCCGTGGCCCCCTGGTGCGGCTCTTCTGGAACCGAGTCGTCTGAGGTCATCTGGATGGCCATGTCGCGGCGCGACACATCCACCACCTCCGATGTCGTCTTTCTTTGATTCTGGTTATCTTCTGGCTCAGCTAAGGCGATACTGCACACATACTTTGGCAAACCGTCAATGTCTACCTCGTTTGGCTTCGCCTCGTACTGAAGACGCTCCAGTCGTGCATTCCCGGCGGGTTTCCACTGAAATGGGATGTCAGCAGCCTTCTCGTCACTTCCAGGCAAGACTCCACCTTGGAGTTACTACATTCGACGTCCTCCATCTCCGCGTCAGCAGGGACGAGTGCTCGGGCGGCGAGAATGGGTCTCTGATAGTGGAGAGTACGAGGAGGGAAGGGGGTTCCCGGGCGATCACTGCCCGCGAGCGACGAGGTAGGGAGCTGCAGGACCGATTGTCCCGTTTGCTGATCCATTCCTAGGTTTATCGACCCTGGCGATGCCTGAAGTCGTCCCGACGGGATAGGTGACCGAACCAATCGCGGGGTTGGACAGGGGAGTGCCCGGGGCGAACAGGTGTGGATACGGACGGGACGAGGTTCGATGAACGGCACGATGAACCTCTTGGCCGTTGGGCCGCGCCTCTACTCCGGTATACAGCGTCTGGGGGCCGACGATGGACCCGGGCGGACTAATGGGTCGCGGCCACTGCGATGCGCAGTCCACTGTGAGTTTGCAGCAGCTCGGACACGATTGTGAGCCGTACCTGCGTGGGGCTGGACGTCGACTTTTCCGAAATAGCGGGGACCGCGCACGACTAAGATGTCGCACGTAATGGGCGCGAGAGGCGGGATGGAGTGGCGAGAACGTTTCCCGTCCGCTGTCCTCTTTCGAAAGGTCAACGGGGGGGATGAGGGGGAAGAGGGATGGCGGGGGCGTGAAGAAGGGGGCATACGAGGGGTTATTAGGTAGTTCAGGTTTCCAGGCAGATTCAGAAGCGGAAAATTTTGGCTTTCGAGTGAGTTTGCCACCGTTTCTTTTATACCTTTTCCATGTCACTTATGCCGCTCCCGTTCCCTTTCTAGGATTTTAGTGCCGAGCCCTACTGGTGTCCCTTCCGGGCCAGTCCTATGCCCTAGTATAGCTAGGATGAATATTCCTCCCATAAAAAGAATTACCCAGGTGAGCTTCCCAAATGGTCTTTCCAAATTCGTGTCTGGATCTCGCGATCCAGATCTTGCTGACTTGGGTTGTTTTTGACAGGGCAAGGTTAACTTTTTCATCCCGCGCAGGTACGGAATTATCGGCGGAGAAGACTATTAGGTTGCTCATGGGTTTTGACAGATCCCCTAATAACATTTCGGGCGCTAATTGGTATGGAATGGCCAACAGTTCATATCTCGGGCGGCGAGTGTTGCGGTCTTTGAACACTAGGTAAGTTTCCCTTGTTTCTTTCGTCGATACTTACCAGATTTCCCCTCTGCCAAGGTCGTCCAAGCAGGAGTTCGAAAGGGGCCTGTTGCGCAATCCACAGATCGGTGGTGGTAAGCACTCCCCCACAATTAAAATCAACGTTCTCGATGTATCCTTGCAGCTGTCCTCGGCCACCATTCGCATCACTCATATTGGTGGTGCGGGACATATCCACCGGTCGCCCAATTTTTAAGGCCGCCACATCTCGTCTAACTGAGACCCCGTGTCCACAATGGCCGACAATACCCTCCCATTCACTTCCACGTCAATTTTTATCAACACCCCCTCGGAACGCGGCCAACTCCATTGCGCAACGAAAGGGTTTTCGCTCCCTTTACCTAACAGTACGGCTTTTACGTTCTTTAGCTGTATTGCATCAAGTAGTCCGGTTCTGATTTCTTTGGAGGCTACGAAAACTTCGCGTACTGTCATGGGTAGGGTTAAGTCGAGTACTCGTTCGATTATACTGGGAATATGAACACTTTCTTGAATCCCTGATTGCCGTCCTGAGTTTTTCGTTTCTAATGGTGATTTGTTGTGTTCTTTATCGCCTCGGGATTCCCTTTTTGTTTCTTTTGACGTCATTTCAGAGGTTTTATCCACCTCCATTTCTGGTAAGTCTCTACGCGGGAGTCTGGCGTCCACAGGTGTTAATTCAGGGAGTAAATCCCTCACATTTGGGGTCGAAGGATCTATCCCTTTGCCGTTAGAGGCTTCTTTGGGCGAAGATGACTTTGCGGCCGTTTTTGGCGGGGTCTTCTGGAAGTCTCGTTTCGGCATCATTACCCCATCAAATGTTTCTTTTCGGGTTGTGCGCGTACTCGGGATAGTTCGTTCCGCGGCGTGAACCCCGTGTTCGGCACGGACAGGACGGACACCGAATTGGTGAATGTCCAGAAATTAAAGCCCTAGTGGACAAAGAGGTGGTGTTTATTGATCCCGAAACAAGAAGGATCCGGATGAAGAACGGATCCTTCATTAGACGGGGACAAGGAGAAACGCTAGCCCAAGCAGCAGCCAGAATAGCCGCGCCGCGAGTAGCGTTTGTCACCACCCATCATTCATTTCTGATCCAATCAAAACACTTCACGACGACGCGCACACCCCCAATAGCGACCGCAGCCATGCCTACTCCGAAATCTGGCATCTGGGACCACTTCTGGCAAGGAGAGAAGCAGAACTCTGCCCACTTCAAGGCATACTGCTATGGATGCATCAATACCCACCGTCCTGCGGCTGGATCGGCCAATAATGTTATGGATGTCGACGATGATGCTCCATCGACACCAGGAGCTGACCTAGAGCCAGGGCTCTGGTGATGACGATGAGGTTCCGTATATATATCTGAGCGCGCTAAAGCGGCGGAAAAAAATTGAACTTAGGGCCTTAAATACCCCTTAAGATCGACCCCTTAATTACTAATTATTAATGGCTAAGGCCTTAAGCAAAGTCCCGACCCTTAATAAGCCTTTATGGCAGAACACTGCCGCGCATCAAAACCGCAAAGACCGCCTGTCGACGGTGATTCTAAGAAAGGGCAAGAAGGATCGTTTCGGCAGGATACAAATCTATCAAAACCTGCAGTACGCCATTCCGACATACAAGCCACTGTTCACGTACCCTCTATCATAGAACGGATATTAGACCTAACCATCCCTATGACCGTTAGGGAAGCCTTTGTTTCCTCAAAGGAGATACGCACCGGCATCCTTGAGACAATCAGACTCAAAAATGTAAAGGCGGTTCTCCTCGGGAATTCTCAGAGCAATCCCATCGTTGCACAGTGGAATTGGCCACGGTCAGAGGGAATGATGATTCGAGTGGATGTAGAGACTAACGGCAAACACATTTCAGCAATAATCGATACAGGATCGCAGCTAGACGTGGTAAAAGCAGAACATGTGCAAAGTTATGTCAATGACGATGCGAACGGTGGCCGCGGAGAATTACGGGGCTTCATTACCGATGTGGACTTTAACTGCGGGGGTGTTTTTACTCACACAGATCTATGGGTAAGTCATCAAGCCCCCTTTGAATTGCTGTTAGGACGTCCTTGGTAGAGGGGAATCTCGTCACGATTGACGAGAGGGACGAAGGAACTTACTTGGTGTTTAAGGACCCCGATACAAGACAACCTCGGTACGAATTGCTTGCAATCCCGTACGACGCTACTCGGGAAACACCGATTAGAGGAACGGCAAGTGTCACGAACCAAACCATGCTGCTTACCTTTGGGGAAAAAGCAAAGCTTAAAAACGCGCTTCTCCCAGCGCCGCCGGCTTTTAACTCCATCCCGAAACAATGGGCGGCGCGAAACAAAGTCCAGCGCCGGCCATTTTTCCCATTCCTAACCAAAGGACTCCGGGTTTTCTTGGAATTACTATATCTGTGGGCATTGTGGAACGTTTTCAGGAATTACCCCCGGCCGATGCTGCCAATCCAGGAAGGATCGGCGGACAAGACCGAAGGGAAGTATAAGGGCGCCTCTTTAAGTTAATTCAACCCTATTCGAAAGCACCCCCGAAGAACTACGCACCTCACGACACCATGCCACCTCATCTTCCTTCCCCCCTTAACCCAAACCCCCGTTCGTCTCCTTACCCTCTTCCTCAACCTCGCCCCCCATCTCGTTTCCCCAATTCTCGTTTTGCCTCCGCCCCGAATCGCTCCTTGGCTCCCCTTGTTAGAGCCGGTACCTCGCCCGTTGCACAACGCCGTTCGTCGCCCCACGGGCTCATCGTCTGCAACGTTCTTGACCGAGGACGTACTGGCAGCTTTGGACCTGCGGAGTTCTTGCCTCGCCCAGCCAACGCTATCGAGCGCGTCCGCCACGCGTCCGACAATCAGTGGGTCCGTCATCGTCAAGGACACCCCCCGCTCGTTCTCCCCGGCTCCCTGATGGCTCCCCAGACCATCTACACCGGCCATTCGGTGCGACCAGACGGTCAGGAAATAAACCATGCCGTCTTGCTCAAGTCCAGGATGCTCATCCACGACCCCACTACAGGCACCGCTGGAATGATCAACGGCCACGCCGTGGCGACGCTTCTCGCCGCCCACAACGACAACCGCACTTGGCCGCTGGAGGTCGAGTTCCCCGCTGACCGCCAGATCCGTTCCCTCATCCACTACGGTCCCGCTACGCAGGCCGAGGTGGAACGCCAGCGCAGCGCCGGAAATTTTCGGCTGGGCCTCGACCGGCGCATCGAACCGGTCCTCGACTCGCCAGAGAACAGGTCGCCGGACATCCCCACCGAACGCACATCCTTAGCCGCGCTGCAGCCTCCCCGTGCACCTCGTACCACCCATGTTCCGCTACCCCCAATCTCCCCTGTACAGCGCACACCGTCTACCCCCCAGCCGCTCCCCTCCATCCACGCCGTCCTCCAGCA
>JARGYF010000287.1:0-38044 GCA_029203975.1 Mycena vitilis | reverse complement strand
TTGGGGACGGTGGACGGTGGCGATGCACCCAGGCTCCTTGTGATGCGACTAGCACTCCCGAAACTGACACCTTACGGTAAAAGACAGACAGCTCACTTCCCAAAACGAAATCTTACGGTAAAAAACGGACAGCATGCGGAATCAGGACGTCGGTTATGCGGCGTCCATTTGGAGCGTGGGACGGTGGCGATGCACCAAGGCCCTTTGTGATGCGACGACTATCACTCCCCAAGCTAAAATCAGACGAGATGGCATGTGGCATCGGGGACGGTGGCGCACTGCCGGAAAACGCTTTGAAAAGTGTGCGCGAGGCCCGGGTGCCATAAACATAGTGGTAGACTCGGAGGACAGGCCGTTAGGCGCGGGATATACCTAACGGTAACCTCATGTCATGGATAAATCTGCATGTCATGCGGCAACCAGGTACAAACAGGACCATGACTGACTCGAAGACTCTTTGTCACGGTACGAATAGCTAGGAACCGGAGTTTAGGGGGTCTGCCGGTACAAAGACGAATTAATGGAATGTAAACGATAAAGGACATTACTTGTGAACCGAACGATGTTAGATCGGCCTCCGACCTCAATTTGGTGACGTTCACTTGCAGATGCGCCAAAGGAGGACCATCTGCCGCATCCTTGGGTGATACGCCTGATCGAGAATTTCGTGCACGATTCTGATGCGGCATGGGGCCCAACAATCGGAGGTGCGTGAGTCGAGCATCCAATTCACGGGAAATGGTAGGGTTGACAGAGGAACACGGGGGTTCTCATTTTGATTCGTTTCGCGCGGACCTTCCACTCACACACCGACACAATTCGTCCATATTCCCGGGGCCAACAAAGGATATGCGACCGCATTCTGGGACTGAAGGACCATGTGAGGCGCGGAAATCTGCGCTTCGCGCACCGGGACCGTTCAAGGCTATAAGTTAGTATTGTTGGATCAACGTTTTAGATACTTGTATTATCCAGCATGGATCCTTTTCCAAAAAAAAAAAAACGCCCGCCACTTAAGGGAGGCAGTGGTTGCGCTCCTCAACGGCCGGCATCCGAGATTTGAGTTGGTTGATTTCTTTCTCGAAACCACGGAGATGGAATGAGCGAGGTAAGGAGTAGCATCTCGCAGCGGACTACAGACGACAAAGACGGCGCAGCACATATGTCGAAAACAGAGCACCTATTCGGTCACCATCCGCAGGCACCCCTCCGTATCCCCTGGTGCACGCACTAGGCCCTTGAAAATCGTCTTCCCCAGCAGAAAATCCACACGCAGCACGCCCTGACTGCGCACCGCCATCTCCCGATCGCACAGTTGCGCCGGCGCTGCCCCACTCCTGCGCGCCTCCGACCGACACCGCGCTGTGAACGCAGTCCTCACAGCCCCCTCGTGCGCACTCCCCAGACCCGCCCAATCTGCATGTGTGATCGGCGTGTGGAACACGCGATGCAGTGCGACGAGAACGTCCGCGAGCGTTATCGGTGGTGCCTGCGCGTCGGGGGGCAGCGCGAGGTCAATGGGCCAGAATGGCAGGCGGCTGTGCACCACGCGGAGCGCAAAGAGGGGGGGATAGAACGCGGGTGCGTGAAGCTCGGCGGCCCCGATGAGTGCTCCTGAGGGCGGGTACGTCGCAATACGCCGCATGGGCACGAATGTGGAGGGAGCGAGGTCGCAGTGGAAGTCGGGAGACGGTGTGTCGCCGTTGAGGAACGGGTGAATGTACACCGCGGCCGCGTCGGGCTCAGCCCTTGTCCACCAGGGCGGCGAAGTGCCCCACAATGTGATTTTCCTCTGTCCGTGCAATGACTGAGCGGTGAGCCAAGAGGGAGCGGGTGGTGATAGCAAGGTTGGGCCGGATGCATGCGCCGGAGCACCCCAGAAGCTCGTCCGTTGTCTCGCATGGGGCGGGATCCACGACGGAGCGTACTGCACCGCGTCCCCGCCGAAAGACAACACTGGGTTAGGGTAAAAACCATTTCCACCGTTTGCCAGATACGGCGACGAGTGATAAAGAGTTAAAGAAGGCGGAAGGAAAGGTGCGGGACCGGCTTGGGCCGACGGGAAGCAGGGGTTTGGGTATTGCAAAGAATACGGCGTTGAGCCGTATGCCTCAGGGACGTAGACGAAAGGTGCAGTCATGGTATATTTCAGCGAAGGGAGTTCTGGCCGATCCAGACACGTTAAGTATAGACGACGCTTGGCGGCTGTGTACCTGGACACGCGGGTAAACATCAAACAGAGCGTCAGGGGGGTCACTTGCCCGTTGGGCATGAATGGGCAAGTAGATGGAAGTACACACCCCGATAGCGACGGTACTTTACTAAGCCAGAGTCCGCACAAGCCCCAAGGCCGGTGGCGGACCTGCTCGCCTGCCTCCTCATCGTCACTCCGTCCCGCCAAGGCCCTTTACAGTAATAGCGCACCAAAAATGCATAGTTTTTAGCATGATCTTCGCTATTGGATCCCGCCCGATGCGTATCATACAACTCATGCCTCGGGGTAGAATTTGCAAAGCCCTGCAGATCGTACATCGCAAATCGTCATTCCCTCCTATGTATACAGCCAGCTGGTTTCAACATGTATTGGAATTGGAACACTCGAGGTTCCGTGTCCCGCATCCAACCTTGGTCCGTGGCTTCGCGTCAGCTTTAAAGCACTGCCTAGCCGTCCCACATTACGGTGCCGCGGGGAGTTCTGTGCCTTCCGAGTTTCATGAGGTGGTGACCTAGATATCCGTTGGCTGAGCTCTCCCGGTTCCAGCCATGATGAACAGCCGGGTACTTACGCACCAATAGGCTGTCCGACTCGAAAGCCATGAATACGTTCAGCGCGTTATCCAGGATTGTCGGCAGGGAATAGGCTATCTGAGCCGCTGCCAACCCCTGCGGTGTGCATGCCGCGGCGGGGTGGGACTGGGGGTCGTGGTTCAAGATCGTCCATGCGGTCATCCACATAGTCTACAATTCAATGATTAGGCCCGTTCCGATAATAAATGTCAAGAGAAACCGCTATACACTCATGAACGGGTTGAGGCATTTCAGCGCCTTTGGTTGCTCGCCCAGCAGGTTGAACATGTCTTGTGCCGCCGTGAGGCAGATCTCTCTTGCTGCAGGCTCAGAATAGTCAACTACGTGAACAGAGATGGTGGCCGCATTGAGGAGCGAGCGCGTTAGCAGGACCGTGCGCAAAGACTTGCAACCCTGTAGAAGTATGCTGTTGGGTAGCTCAGAGCGGAGGGCAATGATGAGCCCGTGCAAAATTGCGAGGTTTTGCTGTACGTCCGCGTCATCTAAGGGGAGGAAACATGTGACAGATTAATCAAAAGCCGCTCGAGTTAGAAGAAAAGGGAACCCACTCAGACTGGCCCCCTGCATATGAATCGCTCGATGGAGCAGAATGCAAGCTCGGGCATTCATCGCAATCATCGACGGCCGGCTCGGGAAGCTCGGTACCCCCGCCAGGTAGAGCTCTACTGTCGAGTCTCCACGAGCCTCCAAGGGTAACAACCCCTGCGAAAAGCAGATACACGATTAGGGCCAATCTCGACGGCTTCCACGGGAACGTGACAAACCTTCACATAATCGTCCAATTCAAGCGGCCACGGGGTATCAATTCTCATCCCAAGTCCCTCAAATACACCACAAATGCGATGAGGCGGGTCCAATGCGATTGAGACGTACTTGTCCAGCATGAACACGGCCCAAAACGCGTTTATCCGCTCCCCTTCCTCCAGTGGGTCGGCAGGCGGCCGAAGGCGGAGCCCACCCGGGGCTGTCGCAGTCGCAGCGATACCGATGAGGGGAGTGTCGGGCTGGTGGAGCGAGCGGATCTCGTGCAGACCGGCTCCGACTACAAGTGCAACTGCCGTGGCAGTGTGTGTACGCGCCTCGAGGAAGTCGGCAGTGCGCAAGAAGAAGTAGGAGAGGAGTACCTCCGCTTGCAGGGTGTACATAAATAACTCGTCCGTGACTTCCGTCGACGCAGACCGCAATGCGCGCTGCTTGAAGTTTTGCGCGTACTGCGCATGCAAGGAGAAGTGCGCCCCCCACATATAGTGCATTGAGTAGCGCTGAGCTGATCGTACAATCTGCATTGTATTGCTGGATCATTCGTCCCCAGTCGAGGAACAAACCGAACTCGGATGCCTGTGGATGGAACGAGTCCAGTCTACGTCTTTTAGAACGTCTGTAACGGGCGATAAATTGGCTTACAAGAATTTGTGCATGCCGGGGGATAATATCGGCGGCGAGAAAGGGTCCACTAGGACAGTATTCAATGTGCTCGTGGATGTGCTCGTGGAAGCGGTAGCTTTCCGGTCGGGGTATATGTAGACACAATTTTCCTTCGCCTGCTGGATGGATCCGGATTTCCGACAATTAGTGCACGGGTGAGCATGGTCGCATTTCTGTTGAGCGAGAAGTTGAGAGCTGGACGGTGTGGAATCAATATTGTTATGCGCACTTTCTTTTTTGATCTGGAAGCATTCAAGTCTGGTGGTGAGCACAGCGGACAACGGGTTACAGCTCTCAACGTGCACGGACCTGCAGTTTCGGCAGGCTGGTGCCCGGGTTCCCTTCGGGGGGCTCATGGATGGTCGAGGTACGTCTATGATAGGCGGCGAGGTGAATTTAAATGTGTCGAGTAATGTGTGCTCCCAGCCTAGCGTTCAAGCGTACAGTAAAGGTCTCGTCTGTCCTGTCCTAACTGTATTTGTAAATATACTTATGGCATTCGCACTCCGGAAAATAAGAAATTTCGGCGCTCCTGAAGAGGAAACCGAAACCTTAAGTTTCAGGGCCGGAAGGCCGGCCCGGGCCCGGCTCGTTGATCCGCCCCTGAAACTTTAAATCTCGGTTTCCTCTTCGGGGGCCCCAAAATTTCTCAATTTCCGGAGTGTCGGGTATGTGTGATCTTTACATCGGCGATCCGACTGGTATGCTCCCGCTTGTTTGGGCTTGGTGTTAACTCGGCATTGACTCGCTGACTGAGAGAGGACACCGTCCCGTCGCATAAAGTTGGCACCTGCCCCTGGTTCGCATTGCTTACCGCCACCCACCTGTTGACTCTGCCTTATTCTATGTTAGGTACGTCGTCAACTATGACGGCACGCTGTCACTATGGACTAAATGGTGCGCCGTTGCGTCTGGGGCGATCGATATCTCCCAGTGTTGTCCTAATAAAGCGGGCAAGCGGGCAAGCGGGCAAGCGGCACAGCCCGCTACCTGGGTCGTTCGAAAGATTGAACACTCACAATGCCTTTCAATAAATTTATTTTAAGTGTGTAGACCGAAAGTAAGTATGTATGACAAAGGCGTTGTAGCGAAGGAGTGAATATATTTTTTTACGTCACACACCTCTTCTTGGACGGGGACAGAGCCTGTCAGCCGCGGAGTCTCGGTCACGAACACGTTTGGATCTTAGTGCCGACCAGGATCGTGAGTTTTTTCGACGGTCACGTGGTATATCTGGGCAGCATACACATTGACACGACAACTCGATGTGTACACACACCTTGCTGTCGCAAAACTTGAGGTTCTTCTCGGGGATGACGTCCAACGATAGCGAGACCTGCGCCGAAAACAGAGTCCCTTCGGTGAGCGCCGAGCACAGCTCATGTCGTGCAATGAGATTGCCGTCTTCGTCCCGACATGGACACTGAACGAGTTTGGCCTTCTTGCGCGCGAAATAGTCCCCTTTGTGGTCGGGCGTCGGGCGAACCTGATAGGATTCATCGGGAATTCCGGTATGTAACGTGTGCCAGTAACTTACCAAAATTCCGATACAGGTCAGGCGTGTTGTAAAATGCAACACTCGCCAGTCCTGGACGGAGTCGAAAGAAAACAGCCTGAATGGATGCCCTGATGGGTTTGGACGCCAGGAGTCAGGAAATTCCGTGCGCCTGAGTAGATAATTGAGTACGTAGGCTTTAGGCCGACAATTTATAATGCAACTCACAAACGCCACCCGAATTGCAGAAGCAGCACAGTGAACAAGGCGAATGAGAGCAGTTGCAGGCTCAGCCCAAACATCAATACCTGATTACAAGTGAGTTTCATCGAGATGAGTAGAATCTAGAATCCCTCACCTCGTCGCCGACGTTATGTAGCCAAGGACCCCCCGATTGATGTGGTCGGAGACAAGGAGGGGCACGGCACGGGCCGGGCACGTGCGATGTTGAACGTGATTTGTGTCACTGTGATTTGATGTTTGGCATTGCTTTGTTGGCTGCCTCTTCCTCCGTCCACCACCTCAAAACTACAGCATGGACTCGAACATGGATAGCGCTGCTGCTCGCTCGCGGAGCCAAGCGTGCCATGAGAGACTCATACAGTCCCCCGCCATCTGCGCCTTAAACCTTTCACTCCCCCCAATTTTATCAACATCTGGCGATTGTATCGTCCGCGTGGAGAATACGCTTTTCAAAGTATGTAAGCAGCTCTTAAAAACGCCCGTCCCTCATAAAGCTGCTTAGATTCACAGATACTTACTCGTCCGTGATTCGCTCGGCTTGTGTTCTCCGACTTGTTTTGCCTTCCGGGTGATGTCGCCGTCGAAGGCATGTCCGACGCTCTGCCCATCTGTCTCAGCGACGCTAGGGAAGACCATTTCGGGCTTTGTTAAGATATATCTACGGCTCGTGAGTTAGTGCTGTTACTGGCAGTACTCTTTTCTGATTGCGGTGCGGCAGCGCGTTCCAGACCCAAGCATCGCTTATCCCGCTCAGCAATCTGAAAGATGTGATTGCGGTCGGACCCATCGCTCACAAATACCAAATGGACCCATGGCGCAAGTGGGCGCTGCTGGTTCTCAA
This sequence comes from Mycena vitilis, assembly GCA_029203975.1. Taxonomy (NCBI): domain Eukaryota; kingdom Fungi; phylum Basidiomycota; class Agaricomycetes; order Agaricales; family Mycenaceae; genus Mycena; species Mycena vitilis. The sequence continues at coordinate 31,232 of JARGYF010000287.1, read as the reverse complement.
TCAGTTTTGCGAGAATACCTGCTCACTCTCATCCAATGACCGTCTCGCAATTTACAGCTTTTCTTCTGCGGTCGCCGCGGCGGTTTTGAACCGATGGCTACCCGTGTTGAGGTAGGGGCTCTACCAATTATCGAGTGGTGCAGAGAAGGATCAGGGAGACCCAACAGGGAAGCGACATTCGAAAGTTGAGAGCCAACCCAATGACGAGAAGGAAGTAGGGCGAGGAGGAGAAGACGGCCAAAACTCACGCACCGCTAAAACATAGCTTCGCTCGCTCACAATGTCTGTCCGCCGGCGGGATGTCTAGCAGGGAGTGGGTTTAAGTCCTGACAGTGCAAGATGTCAGTTCGGTATGAGAGACTGCGTGTACTAATCGAGCGCACCACGGATACATCTCTGCGTTCATTGTGCACGATTCACTCCGCGTAAGTGGGATCCAGGCGGGATTTCGGTGCATCGAGGCCTTCTATATGATAGTACAGTATCTATATCTCGGGTTTCAGGTCCCGTGCTGGAGTGGACATAGATTTACGCGTCCTTCTTGGTGAATTTCGTGAAAATCATGTATTTCCGCGTTAAATGGTCGATGCGGGGCTACATGGCACCCAAAGTACCGAGAGCAGGTTGTTGGAAGGTTTCGGATCGATTTAGGTCGTAGGGGTTAGCCAAATGCGCTGAAAAAAACGTTGAGACGATGAGACGATGGTGGTGGGGAAGGAAAGACGTGTACGGTCACGCGTTGATGTCACGCCGAAATAACCACAACCATCGCGCTAATTTGTGCCAGCTCGCGTACCACCCCCGAAATAGCACAGAATCCTAGTCGGCCAAGGGATTTTGGTACGGGTAAATTTCCTACGGAGGCTCATTTCCCGGCGCAAGAGTTGTGCACCGACGAGTACGGTGAGGGAGCGGCGGGGTTCAGCATTTTGAGCGGCGAAGAGATGGTTCGCGCAGGAACTGCCTTGCTGAGGAACATAGAGCGTGAATGAGCAGGAAAAGGAAGCACCCGAACATTTCAGGTAATGGAAATGGCTACGGAGTCCCTGCTGGCAACGAGCAGAGACAGAGGCGCGCGGTGCGCGTCGCTGGCGCATCTCAAGGGAGCTGCGGGGAGACAAGATTGCATTCAAGGCGCCTGGGGAGACCGAGAGAATAAAGGGGGATGGCGACGCACGACTCTCCCACTTCGCAACTGAACGAGGGAAGGTGGTCGGGTGAAGCTTGCAAAGGAGAACCGCGCTCTACCCCGATTCAACCGGCGAGCGCTGAGGATAGAAGTCAGAATCATGAAAGCCTGAAAGCCTGAAAGGAGGAGAGGGAGGGTCACGCACCAACACCTCCCTATTCGCGAGCCTTCTGGGGAGCTGCGCTCAGCATGAACCATAATACCTCACGACAGAAGAACCAACAGAGAACAGCACCGGCTGAGCACCGGGGTACAGGGAGTAAGTGTTTTGCGAGGGAAGGCCAGCTTAATGCACGCGAAAGACGGAAATATGAATCGCATTCCTTACGCTCAGCTGAATTGTCCCATGCCTGCGCAATCTCGGGTCTTCCTGTTCGACTTTCTTTTCCCACCCGGATCAATCCGAATGCTTGTTGATGCGTGTCAACTTTACAAAACCAAACAAGAATTTTTTCCTTCTTACCACCACTACCGTGCGACTGCTCGATCGTCGCGCTTTGGTTTCGCCGTCAGATGTCTTCAAATCATGTCAAGGGTGTATGCGACCTCCCAATGGACTTTTTATCCATGCTGGGAGCCGCAGTGGAATTGGCGTTCACCGCGTAAGCGATACTACTAAGCGTTCACCGTTGACAGAAGGCGGGACCTGGTGCAGAGGTCGGTGAATGGGAACTGCGCGGTGTCTGAGCGCATCAATGTAGTGGGCATGTTTCGACTTTCTGCGAGCTCGGGGCGTGGAATATAGCCCTTGAGCTCAGCGGGGATGCTCAACATCATTATTTGGCTGTGCTTGACCGGCGGCGACCGCTACCGCCACTGACGAAAAGAATGGGAGTGGGACTCGTTTGATGGCGCGAGTCCCATTAATGATGTCGCTTAAGCCAACCCTAGTATATTGGACTTATGGGGGTGACTTCTGGCATATCACCAAGGCTCGGAAATCCTGCGGAAGTTTCCTGGAGTCAGGAATGTCACAGAGCATCTATCTGCTCATGACTTGGAACAACTAGAGTGTCTGCAGAAAGTCCGCAGTATGCATCCTCACGACCTTGCAGCATCATTTGTGCGGGCACATCTTATTTTCGAATTGAATTCTGGAAAACATAAAGATTTCAACGAGAGACCGGATCAACCCTTGGTTGAACCATTGAACGGTCGACCTTTGGGCATGTAAGCACATGTGTTTGTTCATGCCTATCAAATGACTGTATCCTCAAGTCAACCGTTCAATCTATCGATTTGAACAACGTACTGCAAGCTCTTCATTCTATAAACACCGGGGAGGAGCACCAAAAGTCCCGAATGTGGTGCTTGACAAGGTGCCTTTCGCTGGGGTCACTGCAGTTGGTCAGGTGTTCGGCCAGGTCACAGAGACCCTCGCGGTGGCGATCTTCCTCGTCGGGGTCCCGCTTGACCAGGCAACCCAACATTGAGAGCCTGGAGGGGAGATTCTGAATAAACTCTGCACTCTCCTCCAGATGGTTAGCATGGAAGAACGGGTTGATCAGCAGCTTGGTGCCGAACTGGGTGGACATGAGCGAAGGCGAAATGGTCCCACAAGTTGGAGGACACACGAGGTAAAAGGCTGAAGCGAGGATCTCCCCTATAGCAAGCGTGTTTTCCAAGGCCCTTTTTGTTTGTTAATGTTGGGAATCCAGGAATGGTCACGGAGGTGGCCCTTGGCAACTCCTGCTGATTGAGCTCCAAGAGAATGTTGGAGATCGAAGAGGTGGGACGGTGAGAGAGGTCATTAGCGAGCTGGATAAGTTCAATGGTGACCAGAATGTTGAGGAGGTAAGAGACCTGACTGTTCGCAGAGCGAGTGGTCTCCACGAGACGGTAGCGGCGAGCAGCTTGAAGCGCGGGGTTTTCAGTCAGTTCTGCTATGCTCTGGGATTCCAAGCAAAATTTGCGGACAGAAGGGTACTCTGCCCCATCTTGAAGACAGGGGAGAGTATCAATCTGTCCGCGGTCAGGCTCCGCATGGATGAACTAGACAAGATCTCTGAGGACGTACCCAGTTAGCATACCTCACATCATCCGGCCGGGGCGTTGTCGGGATGGAAAAGTAGCCGGTAACCAGTCCCATAAGGGCAAAATCCCGCTCGCCCTTGTCCCATTTGGGACGTTCAAAGATAATCCCGGCCACAAGGCGGTCCCCAAGCGGTCCCTGTTTGCAATGATCCGCGTCCAGCACACGCTCAACAGATTTCAGGATGGACTGGAACAGAGAGTTGATACGAGAGCTGGGAAGAGGACGATTTCGAGGTAAGTACCTTGAGAGCTGGGGAGAACGGTCGCCACGGAGATGCGGGGCTGTGCGGGGGAGTAGGAGGTGCGATGGGCCATGCGACGGGAGCCTGCGTGTTTCGATACCTATCACTGGTGAGGGCCTTTCTCAAAATGGCAACAACCCTGGTCCACCCGTCGCCTGCATCCATACCGTGTGCAGGTAAGCTGGGGATCTCGGAGTTTGAATAGCGCTGTATGAGGCTGCGTATGCTTTCTTGCCGTTTTCGAGACATCGTTGTTGGTCACCGTAAGGGGAGAGGGTTAAATATCGGCAGGACAATTCGGCTCCGTATCCGTAGTCCGCAGTGATAGAATCAACTTCTAAGATCTTAGATCGAACGTTACGATTTCAAGGTGTTTATTATTAGACCGCACCAGTGCGTGTCCTGTCTAAAGTGTTGGGAGTTACTCGCAAGTGACTCGCTTGCTCCGGGGCTAAAATGTCGGCTAGAAGTGTGACAAAAGTGTAACACTTTTTTCTCCTCTTGCAGCCATCCCTCTCTCTCAATCTCTTATGATGCCCGTCGTAACGGGAACAAAGAGAAAATCCGGAGGGGTTGCCTCAAGCCACGCTAGCAAACAGCAGAAGCGAACCATCGAGACCTTTTTTTCTCCGCAAGTTCTTGCTCAGGCGAGAGGAGGGAATGACGGAGAAGATCGAAGGGCAGTCCCGCTCAATCGGGAACAGACCGCAATTCTACGACAAATCCTGGATGGAGAAAATCTGTTCTTCACCGGTAGCGCAGGTGGGCACACCGGTCGTGACCAGCATGATCCGCCTCTTATCTCCATTTTTCCCCCAGGAACTGGAAAGTCCCTTCTGCTCAGGGCAGTCATCAGGGCGTTGAAAAAGAAGTTCCAGACGGCGGATGCGGTGGCGGTAACTGCGAGTACGGGAATGGCGGCTACCAATATAGGAGGTGGAGCCATTTCTCCACATTTCTTTGCCGGGTACTGAAGCCAGCAACTCAAGGCATGACTATTCACGCCTGGGGGGGCGTCGCTCCGAATCCACTGCCACTGAGCGAACAAATCCGCCACATTCGGCACTGTAAACCAGCTCTTCAAAGATGGAAAAAAGCCCAAGTGCTTATTATTGATGAAGGTGTTTTTCCAAATCGCTCTTCATCGTGACATTGGCCAACCCTACGCAGTCTCTATGGTCGACGGTGCTCTTTTCACCCGAATTTGTGAGATCGCACAGCGGTTGAGGGAAACAAACAGCCCATTCGGTGGCATCCAGGTAAGTGGTTGGCACCGACATGGATGTGAAAAATGAATGGTTCTGTTTCAGCTTGTAGTCACAGGCGACTTTTTTCAACTGCCTCCTGTCACCAGGGGGGGTCAGCCTGTTTTTGCATTCGAATGCGACGCGTGGACTCGATGCATTCAACACACATTAACCCTCTCTCACGTATTCCGTCAAAAAGACGAAGGTATTTGCTTGCGTTCCAACGTGGCCAGGGGCTTATGGATTTTGGGCAGAATTCATTACTTTGCTGAATGAACTCCGACTCGGTCAAATCTCACCGGCTGCACGTGCCACCTTCCAAGCACTCTCCCGACCCCTTCCTCCGGATCCCTCTGGGATCATTCCCACGGAATTGTTCTCTCTGCGTCGTGAAGTAGAACGGGCAAATCTAGCTCGCCTCGATTCTCTAAGGGGCCACGAGCATTCCTTCGTCTGCCGGGACTCAGGGAAAGCACCGTCAGAGACGCGAGCAAAGCTCTTGGAGAACGTGATGGCCCCAGCGAAACTTGTCTTGAAAGTCGGAGCTCAAGTGATGTTGATAAAAAATCTGGATGAAAGACTGGTGAACGGCTCGGTAGGGAAGGTCATTGGATTCTGGACCCGTGGAGAGGTTCAATCCGAGCAGGAAAGGCTCAAGAAAAGCCACATACGGAATATTGACAAGACGACGCTGGTACCGCCAAATGGCTCGGCTTCTGAAAACAGGGACAACAGAGGACTCGGCGCTTCCAGCTCCTGTGACACCTCCAGAGATGGGGAACGATACCCTCTTGTCGAATTTCAGGTTCTGGACGACTCCACAATGGAGGCAGTACTCCTCGTCTCTGACGAGTTCCGAGTTGAGGACGCGCAAGGCGAAGTCGTTGCTCGTCGGATGCAGATCCCGCTCATCCTAGCGTGGGCCATCTCAATCCATAAGAGCCAAGGCCAAACCCTCCACCGCGTCAAGATTGACCTCGGGAAAGTATTTGAAAAAGGTCTGCATCACCATAAAATGTCTTGACATCCAACTTACCTCGAACAGGCCAGTCCTACGTTGCGCTTTCACGAGCGGCTTCAATGGCTGGTCTTCAAGTACTCGGGTTTGACGCCAACAAGGTGCGGTTTGTGCTCGCCACCGTCAGACATTGTTTGATTCCCAGCAGGTCAGAGCACATCCGAAGGTCCTCAGCTGGAATTTGTCCCTCAAAAGCCATGCACCCACCCCGTCTTCCCCCAGTTGATAAAACGTTCAATAGTCAAAGAACGAATACATCTTATTATATCCATTCAGCGGTTCAGACAGATGATGAGGCTGCCTATGCCGCGCTGTTCATACTTGGTCCAAGTTGCTGTTATGATCTTGAAAGAGGGACGCGTGAATGAAACAGCCGCAAACTAGGGCATTATTCAACCGAGTGTTCAGGGCACAACAGAAGTCTCATTATTCCTGCAATTTCTCAACGACCAAAAAAATTATCTGTCCGGGAGTACCCGGACTAGGGAATTAGCCCACGGCGGCTTGCGTGGTGCCTTAGAACCAAGACGAGGAGCGCCGGTGAGACAGCGAGAACGCTTGCTCATTGACGCGAAAGAGAGAAGTCAAAAGTTGAATGATTGAAAATGTAGTTTTGAACAGAATATCCACAGCGACACTTTGAAGAAAATCATTGTTGTTGAATCGTGCACACATGAGCGGACCGGCAGAGCAACTACACGGCCGTTTGGCCCCACGCAGAATGAAGCAAGTCACGCAGAGCCATCGCCTCCTCCTTATAATCGAGGGGCTGGATGCTCGAGATCCCGTACCGCACCCGGTGCTGGTCCTGCTCATCGGGGAAACATGAGGCGAAGGAGCTCCAATCAGGAGGCTGACACTCACGTTGTAATCATCTGACTTGGCGCGACACAGGAAATTATATGTCTCGCAGGTGGCTTCCTGTACCGTAGATGTGAACAGCATATCGTCCTCGCGCTACCAAGGCATCAGCACCTTCGCGCGAGGCGAGGGAATGAGCGTGTTGCAAGGTCCCACCTTTAGCACTTCCATTTCGTCGGCCGTCTTTCCGAAAACCAACTCTCCCACTCCGTTGAAGCCTTGCAGCCATGCCTGTGCCGACCAGTCCGAGCTCGCCATAGACATGACATACCTATAACAACAGCTATGAGTATGGGCTCCCATAACGATCCATGGTGTGGGTCACCGATATTTGGGCTGGGGCCATGATTGATTGCATTTGTCACACAGCCAGGTGCCATCGGGTTGCTCTATGACCTTCTTATTGCAGTCGTTTTTCTTGCAGGCAGCGTACCAGAGTGAGTCGGGATTTATGAAGACAACCGTCGCCCGAAGGGAGAAGTAGTCGGACTCTTGGTTGTCAGGTTCCCCCACCCTCGAGTCTCTGACGTCCAGAATACTTCGGATTTCATTTCGCTGGAATTTGGGCTTTCCGGCTGCACCTCCACTACCACTGCTAGATTGGTGGGTCTGGTAGGAGATGGTTGTGCCGGATTCCTCGTACCAACCTCGCAGCGCATGTGCGGCTGGGATGTCTGGGTTCAGCTCCATTGAACTGGGGCTGAAGAATGAAAGCGACCGTCCTGAAGCTGATTAAGAAGGTCGTAATATAGTACCAGACTCTCTTACCACCGTAATCTCCCACCTTGACACTCTTGAAGGCGATGACAGCGTCGTAAGAGCCAAACTGCTCAGCTTGCTTGCCCCACAAGGTCATGCCAACAGAGAAACAGGAAGTGTCGACAAGGGTGAGCTCACGCTTGAGGACCTGTTCAGGTACTCAGCATTGAATGTGGTAATGTTGGCAACAGTGCTGTATTTCGTACTTGTCGATTTGTGGCCTTGGATGTGATTTCACTCATTGGTGCAACCTCCTTGACGATGGCAAGTATATCTAGCGGAAGAGATGTGACATCTGGAGAAAGGGTAGCTGAGAACCTACCACAAATGGACTCTTTGGCGTGTTTATCCAGTTCTCCTAATGGCACGAAATCGTATTTGATTCTGGGGACTGTAGCATCAAAACACTAAGTGGGAAAGGTTTGGGTCCGGTCCGAAACGGCGGCTCTAAAACTCTCACACACCTCCTTGATCACTGTATGCCTCTCAAAGGCCAGTTCGTATTCGTTGCTCACAACCGCAAACTTCTTCTTCGCGAGGTTGACGCGCGCCCCAGAAATGTAGTACACCTTTCCCTCCTGTACCTGGTCGTATAAGGCTACCGCAACCTTATTGAAGGCTGTCGCCCTAATTTCACCCGTTTCGTCCATCAACGTCACGCCGAAAAGCTGGCCATCGCCGTTCCTGTTCCCAAAGGTTTTCATCTCACCCTTTTGAATGACGCGCGCTTGGATAGCCCAATTGTTATGATACGGGCTAAGGCTTTCAATCGGGTAGATCGGGCGACGGGTCTGCGCAGCGGGCGCTGTAACCCGCTGTGGCACGGCGGGAGGGGCGGGGGCAGGGAGTTGATGGGTGGATGAGGCTGCGGTCAGTGTCGGGCTGGTTGCAGCTTGGGGCGGCTCGTGGGTAAGAGGTGTAGGAGAGCCGATTCTATGGCCAGCATCCCCCACAACATCCAACTCCAGGACAATGATGAGGCTGTAGCAAAATGGTAGATACGACTTAGCGCGTGTTATGCTACGCACCGTTTGTCCTGTACAAGGGTGCACGTCATCTTCGTCACGTAGACAATCGTGTTCTTCTTTATCTTGCCCTCTCTGACGAAGGGGTTGAGTCTCGTGGCGAGCATGGCTTGAATAAAATATTCTCCATCGGACACGATAAGCCGATACCTCTCGTGGCCACTGCCTATTGGCCTGACGGAGAGGAACTGCAGGGTATGCGTCCCGTCCAAGGGGAGCACACGGCCTGGAGGAGCAGTGTGTAAGAGCATACAGCTGCCTGTGGTGAGCTGGACTGTCATGATGCAAGTGGAGGAAAGAGAGCCCGATTGAAGTCACGACGTGGGGAGAGGCTTTGGGGAGGCGCGAAGACAACGCACAGGGCGTATTTAAGCATCAGCGCCAAATCTTACCGCCCGTTGATCCGATTGGTATCAGTGTTTGCGTTGGAACGAGAATCCGTTCAAAAAGGGTTAGTCCGGATCAATGTCAGCCAACTGGCACGGTGTTTTGCTTCAGATATAGAAGCTGGAGTTTTCGGAACACTCATTGCTGGAATGGCAGTCATGTTCCGAGTGTCTCATCCTCCACAATGTGTTCCTGGAGTGCAGATAAAAATCTATGAAACTCAGCTCTGAACGCTCAACAGATTGTGTTGCCGGCAAGGTTTGTGTGCTTTTTCCACCAAGCTTAGTTTCATGAAGAAGGTGTTTGCGCGTTTGGTTCGGATCGCAGCCTGCAGGAGTTCAGTGGCATGTAGTTATGCTTGCTTTATTGCTTTTACATAAGTCAACCGGCGTGATTCGCACAGCCACGCTAGGATTTTGACGCAGTTTGACGCAGTTCCAGTGTCACTCCGGAAAAAGGCAAAATTTGGGGTCCCTGAAGAGGTATCTTAAATGTATAGTATCAGGAACAGTAGTAGTACCAACAAAATTGCACCTGAAATGCAGAGTTCCGGGCCGTCTGAAGAGGTTTCTGAAATTATTAGTTTCCGAGTAGCTGGTGATCCGATACTTACCGTTTCGGGCAGCGTTTCCGTTCTCCAGAAACTGCTCCTGAAACTTTGAGTTTCAGGGAGCGGTTTATTGTCCACCAAAGACAATAGGTTCGGTCACAGTTTCGGATGTTGCCGAAACTGTTGTTTTCAGTGGGCCGGGCCGGGCGGGCCGGCCGGTGTCAGGAGCCCGAAAAACAACAGTTTCGGCAACATCCGAAACTGTGACCGACACCATTGTCTTTGGGGCACAATAAACTGTTCCCTGAAACTCAAAGTTTCAGGAGCAGTTTCTGTTGAGTCGAAATTGCACCTGATACGGAGCATTTTGGGTGGCCAAATACCATTCCTAAAATTTCCTGTTTCAGTAACCCTTCCAGTGCCCCAGATATGCTACATTTCTGTTACAATTTTAGCCCTGCTTATATTGCTACCAATACTAAAAGCTTAAGATACATCTTCAGGGACCCCGAATTTTTCTTTTTTCCGGAGTGTGTTCTGCCGTAAGGGCTTATTAAGGGTCGGGATTTTGGTCAAGGCCTTAGCCCTTAATAACGAGTAATTAAGGGGTCGATCTTAAGGGGTATTTAAAGGCCTTATAATTACATAAGTCCAAAATTTCCTCACCACTTGAGCAGACTAGAAGAGTCGTTCTGCAAACCGCCAACAGGCCACGGCACCTTCTCAACTTTCAAGGTGTGCGGCCCAGTTCCTCGTCGATAATAACAACAGTATTGGTTGATTTGTCACTTGTGTGTTCAACATGCGAACCTTGCTAAGTACACAAAATTTCGAACCGCTGCAAGGTTCGGTTTTCTTTCTATCTGCACCGTTGGTCTCTCAGCTGGTGGAGTAGGTTGTGGTTGCTGTCGGTCGGGCTTCACAGCGGTGTCGTTTTCTGGGGGGATCAAACTGCATTGATGCCATCATTAACCCTTAATTAAGGCTTCGGTTGATTCTTGCCCAAGGTTAAGCCTTAACTTGGAGGCCTTAATAAGGGTTATCTGAACATAAGGCTTAGCCCTTATGTCGAACACTGCGCAGTTCACGGCCAGTTTACTACGGTCAAAGACTTACAGTCCTGTTCAGGTGAGAAGCGACATGTGCGAATGGACCGTCTGGCATTGAGGACTGCTTAGACTATTGGGGGTCGATACGGATGATTCAGTCAAGGTATGATCTGAAAACCTTGGAACTCCCCGGCCAAATATCCGCCGAAGACGAGAGAGATCATGTCCGAGCCCTTTCAACCGTAGATTGTAAAGTGACCATCATATGTACTTGCCTCACAGGGTGAACGGTTCGCCACGAAAGGAACTGAGGCGTACAAAACACGGTTCGCTAGCATTGTGAATCAGACCGACGGGTGAGAGTAATCAAGGTAGGGTTCGTGGTGAGACAAAGAGTATAGACGGGATGTGCAATACGAATAGGAGACGAAGCATGGACAAAAAATCATTGATTCATACGGAACAAAAAACAGAGCACGATATCGGGAACAAGTGTGGGAAACGACTCAATGTGGGATAGAGGTCGGGGGGAAAAAAGGAGAAAGGGAACGGCGTGAAGAAATTTAGGTGCCTGTGGCCCGTGACATACGAATTGATTGAAAACTATGTTGCGATTAATTCTATGCCTCACTGCAATGAGACTCGCTTTCCTGGTCGTCTGTAACAAAACTATCCAGCTCATAGCTGTCCGTTTGTCCCGAATCCCGTGCTGGGGAGTTGGAAATCTGCCGTCTATGCCGCAAATCTTCGCTCAGCCCACCCCCGAACATCCCGTTCCGCACCGGACGGCTCGCGAAGCCGGGAATTGCGCCTTCAGAGGAGCTTGGGGACAATAGGCTCTGGTGATACACAGAGCTTTGGTCGTAGCCGGTCGCGCGCTGCTCCGAAGTGGCTCGGAGGAATTGTCGATCTGATTCGTCTTCAATATCGTCGTCAGAGGAGCACTCACTCAGCTCACGGCCTGACTCTACGGCCTCGATGTCACACATCTGTCGTAGGAGGCCGGTGAGCTGACGCGGTTGGAGGTGATGATGGCCTTCCTCTGCTGATGACGACTCGCGCCTGTACAACCGCCGGCCCACAGGCGAACCAGATCCCGATGCAGAGAGAATGTCCACTGAGGGTATACGACGTCGACGCTTCAACGGACGAACAGCAGGACTCCGAGTAGATGAGGGTGCTGATCCCAGCTCTACCCAGCCGGTAAGCTCGGCAGAATTTGGCAGTGCTGACGCCACCACCTGGCGGGAAGTGTTGTTGTCTGTGGTTGTAGACACCTCATCCACTCCTACAGTTGATGGAGTGGAACGAGGAAGCCTATCCATCGGAGAATCAATGATTTTAACTTCCCAGTCATCGTCCAGACCCAGTAACTTCTTACTGGTGTATGGGTTACGATTGGCGGGAGAAGAAGCACCTGCATTGTATTCAGGTCATTTATCAACGGGAAAATAGAATCGTGAAACGTACTCGGCGCGCTGTCACTGTCAATCTCCACAATGCTCAGGTGAGTTTCGTCAGCCGTTCGCTGCAAGCTCATCGCGGCATCCAGAACGGTTGGAGGTGCAGCGTGAGCTGGGGGAAATATGAGTCCAGACTGTATCTCAATGTCTGTCTCATCGTCTCTCCCTGCTTGTTCCCAGTCTCTCGCAACCTTCAGGCGCTTATTGGTACCACGCAGAACCCGTGGTGTTGAGACACTGCGGTACCGCGAGACGGGGCTATCTGGTGTGGTGCTAGAGGCACCATCATTGCGGTTCCGCTTCGTGCCCTTGGGACGATTCTTCCTCCCTCTTGATCGGACACGCTCTTCAATCTCTAGCTTCATTTCGAGACATTGGGGTTCGATATGATCTGGAAGCAAGCGTTCAACATCGCCGTAGAACTCAAACTGGTCGCCGCAAACGATGGCCTTTTGAACGTCCTTGTGCGATCTCTGGGCCTCATCCATGTCACACTTTTCCCGGGCTGCGGAGATTAGTATATGGATGGTGCCGTCGTACCTACGGCCGGTGAGACCGAGGCTTTGGAGCTGCACACACCTCTGAGCACTCTGGTGCGTTGAAGGAGCGGAGATGCACTCACGATTCGCGGGGTCTCCTGGGCATCATAGCAAACAATGAGGCCAACATCACCGATGTCCGATAACTCTTCCCCGATGGAAGTTGCTACCAGGACATTCAGTTCATCAGAACGGAATCTCCGCAGGATCTGGGGGCGAAAGTATCAGTAACAACAAGCGATTCGACGCACGGTGTCTCACCGCCATTTGCTCGGTTTCAGCGGGCCCTGTTCCTCCTGAATCACTTGTCCCCTGACCAACGAACTGGTGGGGGCGAATCCGGGGTCGCTCAGAACTTAAAACGTGTACAATCTCTTCAACGGCCGCAATTTGGTCAACTGCCTCTCTGAATGCCACGAAGACCATGACGTTGGTTGGTTCGTTTTTGCGGTGTTGCTGCGCAAAGTGCTGGAGTACAAGAGCCTTCATGCACTTCATTTTAGGGTGCATCGAGAACCCTTCACGTCCTTGAACTTCAAGTTCGGTGATCACTTCTTTAAACAAAGGGTCGTCCCGTAATTGCCTTCGGTTGGAAAAGTTCCCTTCGTTGTCCGCATCGCGTTTCAGAGCGTGTATGACTGTGTTACACATGCCAATGGTACCCTGGATCTGTATATTACCTGGTTAGAAAGCAGAATCTCGAATGTGTTGGCTTACAAGACAGGACTTGGCTCTGGCAAGATAGGAGAGTGTGGCCAAAGCCCTGATCGCCCATCCTTCGTTAGGCTTCAAACATCCTTCTCCTTCGCCAGTCTTCAGGGATTGCAGCTTTGCCTCTGCGGTGAACGAGTGCAGAGAAGCTGCATCAATCGACCGGTCTATCATATTTTGTTGTTGGAGAGGTCTGAGTACAGACTTGGCAGTTGAGTGGTGCAAGCGCATGGTGCGAGAAGAGCTCACCTCTATGAGCCTGGACAGAGGATCGTTGATGCGGTCCACATGTTCGGTCATCGCAACAATGTGCTGCTCAACGTTCTTTGTTGTCGCTTGAGCTGTGGCCAGGCGTAAGATACTGAAACACACCTCGTCCTGTATATAGATTTTCGAATCAGGACTGCGACTGCCCTCGTTCCGAGACTCTATTCTGCTGATATGAAGGACGTCAATCAAGGCTTGCACAGCTTCGCGGTCGGCTCCAGGATTCGCAGTCAGAGCCAAAACCCGGAAATGGCGGTTCTTCGCCATCATGAACTGGACGGCTTTGTCGTATGCATAGTGTCCGGTTGCCTTGTGAGCTTCGTCTAGAGGGACTGATATAAGCAATGCTATCTGGTCCAGGTATCACAGCATTCCTACCGAATACCAAGAGAATGATGTCTTCGGCGTCGTAGGTCCCAAAGAGGAGATCATTGTTGAAAATTTGGGGAGTCATGTAAAGCACTCGTTTCTCCTTCCACTGCAGAGTGCTTCGGTCATAGCGGCTGAGACGAGGAAAATCAACGTACGGCCCGTGTACGTGTCTCTCGCCGGTTGGCCCTGGTAAGCTCAACGGCATCGATGTCCTGGAAACCGCCCGTTTTCTGACACGCTTTGATTTGATTTGCGATCAGAGTTTTTGTAGGAGCAACAAATACGACCTTCCCGTCGGGAAACCACCGGTAAACTATTGGGGGGTCTGTGAGGCCGGGAGAACATGACGGGAAAATGCGAACAATTGAGCATTACCACCCCAGCGATAAATGCTTTGCCCTGGGCGGTCGGTAGTGCCACTATAGTGTTATCAAACAGACACTTCCGGACAATGTCGTACTGGTAATCGCGTTTAGGGCCATTCAGGGGATAAATCCAGTGTTCGGCTGCGCTGAGGTCAGGCCGCAGTTTCATGGGCGGGGGCTGTACGCTATCGACAACTGCGCGGAATTGTCCGTTGCAGCCTGAGGTCAAACATCGAGTAATAGCAGACACATACCGGACCCGGCAATTGGATCCCCCTCCAAGGCATGACATACAGATTTCCCCTTGCGGCTCAACACAGTCTGGACCCATTCCTTCGTTGAAGGCTGCGTGAGAGGAGGGTGAGGCGCCGGCCTGGGAGTAGTTCCGCTCGACCGCGCAACGGGGTCCCCATTTCCCGGGTAGCTGTCCTCGATGAATGTGTCGAGTATCTCCAGCTGGTGCGGGTCTATGTCGGCGAAAAGTTCGTACTCGTCGAACGACGGCGTCCGAACAGGTGGCGGCGGTCTGTGCGCCGCTTCTATTGCATCCAACTGTCGAAGGGCCTCATCATCGAAGTCGTCATCATCGATGTATTTATCTAATTTCATTGAATGAGTTCACGATAGGGGAAGGAAGGACACCTTACGAAGGTCGTCTTCATCAAGGTATGCCATTGGCGGTAGGGAAGTCAAGAGCTAAATCGAATTCAAGAAAAACCCACGGGCTTATTATATGCTACTATCTCGCAGAGGAGTCATAAGTTTGACAGAGGTTGGACAGAGGTCTTCTAAATCTCCTGATTCGGACTGAATCCGATGTGTCAGCCTGATCGGTCGCTGCGGGAGTCGACTAATTGACTCCTCGGCACATTGCGCAAATCTCTCGTTCGAGTTTCGCACCCTGGGCGTCACTTGGAAGTATGCCGGAACTCACTGTACATGATCGAAAGAGAGCTCACCGAAATTTCCCTGTCGGATATGGACATTGGATCAACAATGTATGGAGCTCGGAATAGAGTCGCCTAATTGCCCATAACATAATCCCATGCAAGTCCCACGCTGAATGCAAGATAATCACGCTCCCTCCGCCGCGATTCCAGGCGCCAATCCAACATTCTCAATCAACAGAGTTGGGCATAAGTAATCCGAACGAAATGCCGTGTTTGCTAGAGGTACGAGCTTCCCAATGTTAGAGCGTCTGGCTGCGAGAGACTACGTGTTTGCAGGGAACAGTTAAGAATATCATTGACAACCACCGGCTACCCCGATCCGAATCCCATTGCGGATATTTGCAATAAGAGCACAACAGTGTTTACTGGACCAAAATATGACGCACATCGAATACCGTCCAATTTCTTTGAAAAACCTGGTGAACTCGGATGCAGATGGATGCACTTGAGTAAAATCAACTGAAATTCAGGGGCATCAGCCAGTGTAATTGGATGCAACTCCAGTACATCCCGGATCAGTTATTTGCGCTGCATTTAACTGAGGCGAGCGTTGCCGCAAACTCATTCGCCCTAAATGCATTGAATTTCACTGAGGCAAGAATTGGTGATTCCACTCACATAAATTGGCAGCTCGTTCCCGCTCAATGTGGCTTTCGAAAACCACAACCCCAGCCATACAAGTCTGAAATATCAGCATGGAGGCAGACACCGCCCTTTTTTTAAAAGCTGTGCTGCTTATATGTAAAACATTTCTTTGCTCTCGCTCACTTGCTACTGCATTACATAAACGCCCTTTACTCCCCCATGCTGGAAAACGGCCCATTAAACATCCTGAAGGTGGTACGGGCTGCTCTACTGAGTCCGTTGAGTCCCGCTGACCATGCGATTACAGTTTTCCATGTCACCTCCCGATCACCGCGCAGGCGTCCTGCGGTAGGTAGATCTCACGAGTGGGGAGGATGTCAGCGGCTCAAAAGAAAAACTCTCAACTTTGAGGGCCCATTCTTGAACTAGACTTACTTACCATGCCACGAATCTCTTCAGAAGAATAAGGGGTACCGACAACTCTGGGAGGCCGTCAGTTTGAGAGCGCCGCGATCTGACGAGGACAAAAACCACGGAAACCCCCAAAAAATTATAGACACACAGCGACTTGCGCAAGGTTGCGATGTGAAGGTCAGTGAAAGGTTTTCGCGACCTCCGTAAGCTAAGGAATGACTAAAAATGCACACACACAGTTGCAACAGTGCAACGGAGTTGGGGTATAAAATATCCGCTTTTCATCGCCACCAGTTAGTTGGTCGCAGACTTGACAATAAAGGCTTCCTAAGCCGTCAGCACTTCGAAAGCGAAATTGAGTTTTTGAGCACGCACACTGCCTCCGAAGATGTTCCCCGGAACTTTCGCATCGATGCGAGCGGTACCGGCCTGGAAGCGATATTGATTAGCTGTCATAGAGGGGCTTTGGCAACGCATATACTTACTAAGGTGCCGTTTCTGTGCGTCTTTGCGGGTGAATTCTGCCGGGCATCCGGGACACACAAACTTCTTCCGGCAATGTGCCAATGATTCTCGGTGACGCAAGAGATCGCCCATGCGGCGGCATATCTGACGGCAGCCATCCATACCACACCGGATGCGACTAGGATGAAGTGGAAGAACATCCAACAAGCGGGGAGGTGGTGTCTTATATAAAGTATTCAACACTGGCCAGGAGATGACCGTGGCTACAGTTCTCACCTTGCTTCTTGAACGTAGCAGTGCCTTCGCCGCACGAGGCGGTCCCCGACGAAGCGACAGTTCAGATTGAACGCTTCCAGCAACAGTTTCAGACTGTTCACTAACCGGCGGCTCCAGAGGATACAGCGACACCGGTTCCTCCAATATCAGATCGTGCAGAGGGTAAGTCTGGAGAAATTTCACATTTCCCGCAACAGCGAAAGATGAAAGGACACACGTTGACCGCCCTAGAGTGTTCCACGAGCTGACCGATTTCATCCTCCAGCCCAAAATTGTCCCGCAGTTGCTCTTTGCGAAGTGCTCGCTCCGCCACCTGGTCGACCGTCAATGTATGACTTTCATAGCGCAAATAACAGCTGTCTCGCAAGTTGGGACTCCCGAGGTCCATTTTACCAGAGGGTTGCTAAGAGCTGAACGAAAGTACCGCAATCTGACCGGATTGAGTGGGAAGCCACAATCTTGATCGTCCTTTAAGCTTTTTCTATCCGCTCCATATACTGTACTATTTCGATCAATTCGAACGGCCTGTGACCTGTGACCCGAACATTCGAACTTGAGATTTCGAAAATGGGCGTGGATGGCCGTGACATGTAGAAAATTTCGAAAATCAACGGCAGCTGGGGCGTCGACTCTCCCACATATTACTGAGGGGCTTTGAGGCAACACAGAGGTGATGTAGAGCAGATACAAACTGAGATGGAAAGTTTACAGGAATGATCAAAACATGATCCTATTGACCGTATCATATATACATAGCCACTTTCCACGTGTTGCAGAAATCGCATTCGGCTTGACAGCGGTTCAAATGGGGCTGGGGCAATCAAACAGGCACAAACCCGTCGGGGTAGGCGTACAGCCGCCAGGCCGGCAAAAATCAAGGCCATATTTTTGCGGTGTTCCCAAGATTGTCGGATGCCTCTTTTGTCATATGGGGTCGAAAGCGAACCGCAGACTTGTTTTGGGCATCTACGGACAGACTGTACGGTGCCGTGATCCAACAGCTCTGAGGCTCGGAGTCGGAGTTGAACTTCCGTTGCATTAAAACTGTGGGTTGTTCATGCGTGTATCTATTGCTGTCGGGCTTGTGTCGAATCATGAAATCTACCTTGCGCTACTCTGTCGTGGTTGACCATGTTGTTTTTGCGACGACTTCAAATCCGGACGTTGTCCAGACGGATCTACGTGGGAAATTACCACATTTGAACGTCAGCTGAAAGAAATAAACACGTTGAGAAAACCCAAAAAAAAAAAAAAAAAAGAGAAAACCCAGCAATTGCCCAGCAAGTATTTTTCTCTCTGTTTCGGTACCCCCTTGGGCACCGACTCCAGGATCTTGTTGGGGAATGCCCGACAGACAAAGTGGTGAGTGCCATTTGGCACCGTAGATCAGGATCTGCACCTGGAACTTGCCTGGAACCTCAAGCAAACCTCGAGTGCATTAAGCTCAATGGGCCAAAAAATCGAGTCTGGGACGCTTCTCGGCAAACACAATGAGGGCTGCTAGGGTCGTCCGACCTTCATCGGGAACAACTCTGTCAGGGATCCAGGACAACGCCTGGAGATGTGGTAATGCACTGGCAATGACGAAGGCCATCACATTCTCGCCGGAAGGCACTTTGAGGGAAAGATGGGCGAGATTTTGAAAGCGCAAAAGGCCTGTTTAACCTCCCGCTCCTCGTAAATGTCGCAATCCGTGCCTGCTACATATCGTGATGGCGAGGTGGCGAAGGGACATTATAGGCATTGCCCGCGTCACAGATTGCTTCAAGCCCGAAATTTCAGATACACAACGTGATAGCTGGGTGCAATGGACGCCCAGGTGCGCAATTCTCGGCGGCAAAAGGGAGGTTATGCAACTTTGCAATCTCGAGGGTCAGTGCCCATATAGTGAGATGGTTGAGGGCACAAAACCTGCTGTCGAATAATGGCAAGGGAGTGAATTCATGCAACATCTCCAGCCTCAAGGTTTTCAAACCGGAGAGAGCGGCCAGATGCTGAATCGCAGGCTGGTCGAGGGAGCAGCCCTCCAGGCTCTCTACATGCTTCAACCCGCGGACAAACAAGGAAGCCGCCGCACAGATTTGCTCCCGGTGAGTGCTGTTTAGTGCAAGACCCGTTTGAGTAAAGCTTACGCCGGTCAGATTAGGACAAAGGCGGAAAGCGGCAGGAACATGGAGCGCCACTTTTCGCACAGAGGACCCGAGGAAGATGGGGATGCAATGGTACCACTCAACAAGGTGTACCGCCCATATACACACTCACGTCGTCGGTGCGCTGTCCGCGGGAAGGTTTACAACAAGTTTACAAGACAAAGTTTGACGGACAGTTGAAAATCACGGTTTCCTCCGAGAACAATTTCAAATCGACAGCACGAGTTGCAGAAAATGGTTCTAACATAGGCGCAATCATGTTCCTGGAACGTGAGAAATGTGACGTCCTCCCCAAATACTTCTCGAGACAGGTTGTCTTTCACAGATGTGCATGAGATTTTTGGGACTTTTCACGGTCGATATTCTACATGACTAGGATGATAGGTTAGGTTTTCCACTGGTCCTGTGCATGCTTTCCCTGACGTTCCTTTACAGATCCATGTAGACGATGCGCATTCCACCAGCTCGCAAACTCGCAATGGCTGCACGCACATCACGTCCCAGGGTGCCTCCACCCTCTATGGTCAAATTCTCGAGCCGTGCACATGGGGAATCGGGAGGCAGGTCGTGCCTGGAGCGAGCCATCCCGATGATTGCCCACTGATCCAGTGGGTCTGCAGGAGGGGAGGTGAACTCAAATCGTAAAGATGTGAGGTGGGCTCCGGCGGGAGTGACGGTGGAACGGGTGTCATATTTGAGGCAGCCTATGAGCTGGCGCATCCACATCCCAGTCGACACCCCAAGATGGCGCAACGAAGGACATGCTTCCAAAACAGTGTATAGAGCCCATACGAACGGCAACGAGGCTCCGGGAATACTGATCGATAGCGAAACAAGATGGGTTCCCGGTGATTGACGGAGGAAATATGCAAAATTGTGTGATGTGTCCTGCCCCGATGTCTCATCGCGCAGAGTGAGGTGAGTGAGTGCGGGTAGTATGAGATGCGCGAGGGATGCGGTAGACGAGATAATGAGGGAGCGGACAAGGGAGAGGTTGGCCCCTTTGAATCCCGCGCACAAGGGTCCAAGAATCTCCAGGTGGTGGAGACTGTCAAATGACAGGGTCCGCGGGGGCCCGACTCGACATGAGCCTTTCCATGCCATCCTTTCAAGCTGGTGAATGGGGAAGGTAGGATGGCTACAATAGCCATCGAACCCGGCAACGCGCAAGGTGGTCAACAGTGGTGCGTCAACAAAGGGTTGGGGCACAGACATCCGCTCGCGATGAAAGTAGTGGTTCTCGACAGTGAGGCTCAGGCAACGTAGCAGCGGAAGGTTTCCTGCAACGATACCAAGCTCCCTGTACCGTCCGAATCCCATATATAGCGTGGCTTTTTCCCAGCGATGGGAGACAGCCGCGAGGAGAGAGAGTGCTTCAGCGTCTCTGAAAGGGTGCATCGGATCAGGTGGTCTGCTACCCACTACGGACATGGACTCCGTGTAGGCTATCGTGAGGGGGACATTTTTTGAGCGCTCGAGTTGAGCCACGAGTCCCGCGACGTTGTACTGGCGTGTCGCACGCACACTGATCTCGCTCCACAGCGTTGGTAGACCCAATGCAACCTCCCGCCAGTATCTGCACACTGAGCTCAATACCCAGGGCGGGCAAAGCAGCTTGTTGGCGAAGATGCGATGATGGTCGTGTCCTTCTGCTGTCCTTGTACACAGTGGATCGGACCCGGGTTCTCTGGCAAAGGTGAAGATGAGGGCCATGATCTCGGGGGGGACGTCCATAGCGTAAGTACGACATTTGGTGCTTGCACCATGCTTATTATGTACCGCGATGATTACTGTCAAACATGACATCCATCATTTGTCCATCATACCTTACCGTTTTGGGCCCCGTCGTAATCAACACTCCTGATATGCACTGGCACGTACCTCACAGAGCCATCCGTTGACCTCGGGTTGAAGTGCTTCCCAGTTTAAATCTTGTTGCGGTTTGATTTCCCCCCTCGACGGATAGTCCGACCGGGGAATCAAGCTGTGGAATTCAACCTGGATAAAAACTAGCACATCCTCCTGCCCAACTCCTGCCGTTGGCGCCATTTATCACATGGTGCGGTCGTTGCAAGGACTGACGAAAAGAATGGGAGTGGGACTCGCATGATAGTGCGAGTCCCGTTCATGTATTGCGTGTGAGAAACTCAGCCAGCGCTAGATTGAGCATATTTTCAGGGATTCTGCCACTTGGGTCGTCATGGCATTGCCCAAATTCTAACTTCTGGGTCGTAAATTGGAAGCCGGAACCGCGATCCTTTCGTCAAACAATCATCCATTGCCAAGTTCTCTGTCGATAATGGAGTACATTATCTTCAGAGTATTTTGCTCGTTTTTTAGATACGGGTCAACCGGCTCCAGTGGATAGGGTACTCTCACATACCGGTGCTTCTCGACATCGAGGGAGAACTTACGGTGCCTCGAGTGGAAAGCACCATGAAGGCTGTTAAAAAGTCGATGGAGGCTTGGATCGACCACGACAAAGATCTTCTGACAGGTCGACTCGAAATGGACAAGGAGACTGGAGGACTCATCAAGATACCTGCGAGTGAAAACTGCGGATCGTCGACGCGCTCTCACCCGCATGGTATTGTCCAGCCGTAGTCTGGCAGTCGAACGTCGAATGTGGAAAGAGAGGGGGAAGAATATTGTTCCCCGTGAATGAGTATGCCGATTCTGCAAAGAGGAGGTCGAGGATCCGGCACACGCAATGTTCATGTGCAAGCACCTGCCGCTGGTGGTGCTCCGGGAAGTATTCCTGACCAAATTTTACATCGAAATTCCGGACATCGGGGGACAATTTACGGACCCTATTGGCTTCTTCCGCGGACCCCGGTACCGGCGAAACTTGCATACGACGTGCAAAAGATCTACGATGCAACACCGATGCTCATGATTGAACCGCCGCCGGCGCCTGCACCGTGAAACCACAAGTTTGGCCCCCGGAAAATAAAAATAAAGCCAAACCAAAACCCAATAAACCCAACACCATTTTCGATGGCGCTACGCATGCATGTTGCAAAGGGAAAGACTCACGACAAACGATAGTGAACTGGTGGATACCGGGGAAGTTATTATGGCCTGGGGAGGAGGGCCCCACCTTTTCTACTTTTCATCTATCATCTGCAAACCTGCGCGATCTCAGCTCTTTGTCTGCGGCGGGATGACTTTATGCCGTCTTGTGGGAAATATCGAATGATTAGGAATGGCACAGTGGGGAGGGTATAACTGAATGTCCCTCATATGTATGGTCACTCGAGGGGGTTGTAACTCTGACCTCCACAAGAGTGGCTATTGCGGCCTGGAGTTGTGCGAGCCGCTGATACATGGCTGCCGTAAAAAATTGCCCGACCAAGCTCACGGTCCGGAGGGGCATGCAAGCATTTTGGGTTCGGGGCTGACGTGCACGGTAGTCAATCATGGTGAAAAGCTCGTCGTCCTGGTGGTAGTCTTCTCCAACCTCGATATGGAGATGCACGACTTTCGGGCCAAGTGGACCGGCCTTCCCCAGCGCGGTGATGAAAGCCCCTGCGGCAGGATCCGATCCGGAGAGGACGAAAGCAAGGAAGATGACACTCGGTGTTGCGGCGAGAATCAGCTCCAGAGCTCTTGGTGTGTCCAATGTGAAAGCCTCAATCTGCAGATCACGGGGTGACGCCGATGACCGACGCGCCATGGATATATATGTCTCCGGTGAAGCAAGCCTCCCCACGCTCAGTGAGTCGAGGGCTGGCAAGGAGACAAAGTCAAGGAAGCTCAAGTCGGAGATGCGCAGGGTGCGAAGGGAGTTGAGGGCGAG
Source organism: Mycena vitilis (assembly GCA_029203975.1). Classification (NCBI taxonomy): domain Eukaryota; kingdom Fungi; phylum Basidiomycota; class Agaricomycetes; order Agaricales; family Mycenaceae; genus Mycena; species Mycena vitilis. The sequence continues at coordinate 8,515 of JARGYF010000287.1, read as the reverse complement.
CGGGTTTGAGCGAGAGAGGACGACGCTCGTGGGTTCGTGTCCGTAAGCCGGATCTACTCCAAACCAGAGACATGCTTTCTCCAGGGCCGGGGTGTTGGCGAGGACTTCAAGATGGAACGACGAGTTCCACATGCCCTCAATCTCGGTAAGCAGTGCCAGTGGGACCGCCGGACGGCGCCGCAAACCGCCGGTGCAGTCAAACACGACCGTCCTCAGAAGCGGAGCAATAAGGAATGGCTCCGTGCCCCTCGCAACCTGGGTGACAACCGGCTGTCCTTCTCCCACCCGAATGTGAAGGTAATACAGTTTGTTGAGGCGGCCCTGGACTGAGGCCATCACAACAAAATCCTCGTTGGAAAGAAATAAAGTCGCCTGCGTCCACCGTGTGGACTGCATGATGAGAAGTCGAAGTAAAAAGTTGGCCTCCGCGCGAGCACCCTCCGATTGAGGCTCCGCCGGGTGGGCCTCTTCCAGCGAGACAAAGCAAACCTGGAGCGGAGCCTTGCCTGTGCGACGGAGTTGCTCAACGAGCTGGGCCGGACGTTGGCGTTGCGGATCTTGGATGATTATAGTGGCCCACAGAGAGAAGGTGTGGATGGCGATGTCTCGCCAATGACCGCAGATTTGTCCCAAATACCAGGGGGCGGTGGAGCCTCTCGCAGTGATAGACTCATCCAGTTCGGGGGAACCGGCGGAGAGCTCGAAGATATCCGTCAGCAGCTCGTTCGGGAGACTGTGGACTGGATTGTGAGAAGTGCAGACCATCGGGCTGCCAACCCCGTGTACTCAGGCTAGAGCGGGATGGTGATCTGACCTGTGTCGGGAGGATTCAATGACAAGGCTAAATGCGTGCTTATATAGCCAATATCACTTTTATGTAATCAAGGCTATCCAATCCCGTGCTAATGGTTGAACAGTCGGAGCAAAGTCGGAGTATTGCGGTTGGTTCGACAGTCGGAGTATTGCCCTGGGACTGAGGCAACGTGGATCGCCTTGCAAAACCCGAGGCCGGATCCGTAGCAGTCTCCAGATAATAAGTTAATAGCTCCTATAATAAGTAGGCTGAAGTCTTGACAAAGTCTTAAGCAAAGCGCGTTGATCGCGGTGCTAGTGTTTGTGTTGATGCAATCAACAGATACACGGTAATCGGGCCTAGCTCAACATGCCAGCTGGGCCGGGACGTTAGGCTGCATTTGATTCGACAAGTGCCAAAACCGACCTTAGTTCAGACCCACTGAATTTCCTGACCTGACCGTTGGTCGGTTTTAACAGCCAGAAAGACTCGCTGCCAAACATTGATTCCCTCTGACGCATTCCAAATACCCAGTTCTCTAGTATGATTTACCGAAATTTGAGAGCGACAGACCAAAGGTTCGATGTATGTATCTCCGAAGCCTTGTACCGCACAATGTTTGTCTGGCTTCAGCTTTTTCCTGAGTCCAATATTTTTTTGACTTCGGACTGCAGAAATTGTTCCGCTTCGTGTGGCTCCTCAAACGGTTGGATGCAAGACACCATCTATTGGCGGAAACCCACCAGGTCGCTAGGATTACCTTGAGTTGTAGCCCCGTATCTTCTTTCTCAGAACTACAGGCAGGAGACGAGGTTTAACTGTATAAACTCACGAGGTCTGGCAGCCAACTAGAAGAAAAACAAGCTGAGCCCAGGACAATCAGCTCGGCGAATGACAGGTTCAAGCAAGAAAGTATGGCACGGCGGGAAATAGATGCTGTACCATTAAGTGGGAAGCTTCAAGCCGGAACACTGAAGCATTGGATTGCGTAGGCTAAACACAGCAACGGGATCTAAAGCGGAGAGGCGGCCTCAGCAAGGCTCGGTAGACGATGTCAACGTTGTTAGACAATGATGTATACATGAAAGCCATAGTGATCATTCCGGATTTTGCAGGCGCCAGAGCCACAACAGGAGCTCCAGTCCATTGTAGAAATCGACACTCTTGTCCTGCGGTTGCTGTCCCAACCATGCTGCATATTGTTCAGGGGACATGAGCGGATGAAGGGCGGGAAAGCACCGGGCTGCCTGCTCCCATAGATGAGGTGTATTTCGAAGCGCCCATGCGGCATGTTTAACGGCCCCTCGTAGGCCATTGCACTCACGCCCCGTTTCAAACGGGGATGGCAAGCGGGCATGAAACGGCGTTCTTGAGGAAACCCACAACCTATAGCAGGACTCGAATTTCCCAGGAATACTGAACCCGCTTTCGAACAGAACATAAGTGTCATCAAACATAGCATGTGTGGAGGGACACTCCGTGAAAACGAGGTGCGTAGCTGGCACGACGGTATTTGATGAGGCCCAGCATGACGCACAGTGGTTGTCAAGCACTCTTGCAAGCTTGTCCAAGGAGGATGCCTTCGCCATCTTGCGTATCCTGGCAATCTCAGAATTTGCTCGCGCTTGCTCTGCTGCGAGGATGAGGCACATGGAGCTCTCAGATGGGTTTGAGGCCGGTCTGAACCGTTTCGGCAACGGATGACCGTCGGAAGAGGGGCAGGGATGAATCTTGGAAGTTTTCGCCGGGGTCAGTGTGGACGACAGGATATGCTCTGTGGATGAGCCATGGGGCAGAAGGGGGCTACCAGGGCTTGGATCCATGAGGATAGTGCGAATGTCGCGCAGAAGCTCGGTGTCTGGGTCACAGACATCGCAGAGGAGTCCATCAATTTCTCGGCATGTTTGCGCCTTGTTGTTGAACACCCTGCTGTACACAAGCCGTCGGCACTGGTCCTCGTTCCGCAGAAGCTCAGCGCTCTCGGCGTAACAGCGATAGTCAGGATCTTCTGCCGCAATATGGCCCCGTTGAAACCGACCGTCGTCGATTATAAAAACAAGGCTCTCCTGACCCTCTCGTCCGCCCCGTCCGCCGCCTTGCATAAGATCCAGGAGACCTGGGTCCATATTGGCAAATATGACACAGTTGCATCGGCGGTTGTCTATGCCATGGAGGCAAGTGCATGTGGAGACCATCCATTTCTGATGTCCCTCTATCCAGGAGCGCTCGTCTGCTTCCCTTCTCTCCCATCTAGCATAAGAGATGCACTTGGGAGGGGTGTCAAATGTCTTCACCTCCTCTGTGGTCCGACGAAACATGATCCCGGAGCCTCCTCCCAGATATTTACGGTCGAGAAGGGCCTGGAGGTCGTGAAGAAACCTTTCTAGTGTCGTCTCGTGAGGGCGGAGTCGTAGCCGAATAAACCTCAAATTTGGTTGCAGGAGGGGGGCACGAATCACGGGTGTGTCTTTCTGCTGCCCAAATGCAGCTAACAAGTACCGGGACGAGCCTTTGAGGCAAGGTAGCCGTCAAGAAAATGTGCTGGCAGGGAAGCTGTGCGAGCTCCAATAAGAGTGCGAATTTCTTTCGGAACTTTATCTCGGAGAGAATATGATGAGCCTCGTCGTGCACAATGCGGACGAGTCGGTCTGCGTGCTGCCTGTAGAACCTGTATATATATGGCGAAAGCACTCAGCAAGAGAGAGAGAGGGGAAGAGGAAACTTACGCGATGAATGCCGGAGCGACGATGGACTCCAGGGCAACTGAATATGAGATTCACATCGTAGGGAACATCACAGCCTGGCTGCGATACCGTCCACTGGTGAGTACGAAGATCCAACGCTTCGGCACTGCGCCGTTGGTCAGCTAGTAGGGAGCGAGTGGGACACATGACTACTGTCCACAGCCCCTTCTCGTGAAACGCAGGCACCTGATAAATCAGGCTCTTTCCAGCACCGAGCGGCAAAATGGCAGCAAAACTTTTGTGCCGCTCCAGGGACATCTCTACGCACGGCTCTTGTGCCGGGTGCTTCCACTCGGCTGCAGGGTTTTTCAAAAATGCCCTCATTATCCCGCGAGCGGTGAAATCTTCGGCGGTGATCGGGAGCGCTGTCTGCTCCATGGAATGCATTTCTACATCACCCGGCTCCTGAGTGCAGGTGGACATGGGATGAGGTGCAACGTCTGATGGGGTGTTGCAGCTTCCGAAGTCTCTGCCCAGATGGTGACTCTCTCGAGCCTTGGTTTCCGCAAATGCCTGAGCAACACTCCTCCTTAGATTTACCTCCAAGGAAGAACCTAGCTTTTGCACCTGATCGGTGAGGACCGCAGTCAGATTCTGCATCAGAGCTACATGGGGGACTGCCGGATGCTTTGCACCGGTTGGTTCGACAAACACCATTTCCCTGGCAGAGTCTCTTGCCCTATCCCTCTCTGCGATAGAGAGCATGGCCGGATAGTCAGGGCGCAGCCCGTAGACCTCGTGCATCAGAAGTGAAGCACGGCGGTGGCGGCGGAGAAGATCGCTTGAGAGGGAGGTGAGGTGATTGTACTCCTTTGCATAGTGGGTACGAGTCGTGGAGAGTGAGTGCCCAGCGAGCTGGCAAAAGATATCATCTTCGTCTTCGTCGATCTCAGCTTCGGACCCCAGTCTGCTCCGCAGGATTGCGACTTGAAATTGCCTGAAATGCCGCAAATTGAGCTCCACCTGACAGTAATCGGAGGTGAAGCGTTCCAGCAGGACGGAGAGACGGTCTCCGTCTATGCGTGTGCCGTTGCACACGAACAAGTATTCACCGTGAAGGATGGCCGCCTCTTCCCCCTTGGTCGCCCATACAAGCTCGATTATGGCAGGCCGCACGACAATGAGATAGTGAAGGAGAATGTTCGCGAGGACGGGGGGGACGAGGACGGGGACAAATACTTCTGTTTTGCTCTGCTTCTGACGGCGGGTAACAAGCCACAGATCCGTGCCGTTCATGAACAGTGTCCTTGAAACAGGCCCGTTTGCATGCTTGTGATCAGCAAACTCCGAACCCCGCGCAGAGGAGCTGCCTATGAAGAGAGCGGGCATCAGGTGCTCCAAGAATTCCTCATCGCGACTGAGCACCTCGGCCACGCCAGCAACATTGAGCATGAACCCTCCTGCCGCATCGCGCTTGCCAATGACCTCCATGAGGCCGCGCAAGTACGGCTTTTTTTCTGAAAGGAAAGTGTTGGCATGAAGGAAACTATATCCTCGACGGTCGCAGGCCCAATCGTCCGACACGACACTTGGGATCTGATATGGGATATGCGTTCCAAACAGAAGCTTGTCAAGACATGTTTGGACCGCAACAATGCCCTTGCTGAGGCCTTCCCGGAAATCTGGGAAGTGCAGTGTCTTTTCCCCATGGTGGAAAGTATTCATGTCCTCCGAGACGCGCATTGTTGGGGGACCGACAGACAGGTACGCCAGGCGGGACACTGCTCGTTGGAGATCAACTATGACGTTATACGGGGAAGTCACAGAGACGCGCAGATTCTCCTGCGCGATAGACTCTATAGCACTGTAAGAGGAGAAGCAATCAGGCCAGAGGAGCGTAGGGTTTAATCGGGCACTCACGAATCCAGTATCCCATCAAACTGGGCAAGCTGTGTGTGAGCCTCGTACAGTACAGTGCCCCGTATGAGGTACTTGAGGGTCGCAAAAACCCCGGTGGTGGCCTTGGCGGTCCGGAGCTTGCCGTCTTTTTCGACACTGTCGATTGCGCACAGGCATTCGAGAGGAAGATCGAACTTTCCACTGCGTGTAGTAACGTTGCTGCCGCTTCGTTTAACAGGAAAACCGCTATGAAGGAATGGAATCTTTCGATCTCTGTAGTAGTCGGCTCTTGAGGAGGATTGGGAATATGTGTGTTGAGAATAAGGCGATAATCGGTGACATGCTTTTTCTCAAAAGTCGTCAGGGGCAAGCGATATGTAGTGCGACACTCATCGCCCTCAGTGCACAGTATGGCAAACACGAATCTATGGAGGAGACCGGCGCAGCCACGGAGAGTTTGGTCAATGTCATGGGGCCTCCAGACCTTTCCGTGATTGTCATCACTGCAAATGAAAGTCAGCCCGGAGCTGGTGAGGGGAACAAAAGCCATACCGGGGGTACTTCATAAGCATGCTACGCACAGCGAGGGAACTCTCGTGTGCAACTGCGCGGATCGCAACAAGATATGCCAGCACAATCCGGCCAAGGCGGTCCGGCCCCTGATCAGTGCGTTTACGCCAATGAGTTGCTGTCATGACGCTCCTCAAGGCATCGACAGAACCGCTGTCACGTAACCACTCCCCTAAGTGGACGTCCCAGTAGGTTATTTTATTCATGGCATTGTTCTCCTTGGCTGAGCTGGGAGCCGGCAGAAGGTGTGTCCCCAAGTCAAAGCCGTTGCCCAATGCGGTCATATACGAATCGAACATTGTGGAAGGAAGGCAGCCGACAGGGGACTTCACATGGAACCACCGCTGGGAACCGGGGTGCGCAAAGAAGCTCTGTATCGCACCGCGCTCTGCGTCGACTCGGTAGTCCCTGCGGGCGGGGGCATGAGCAAGATGGGACTTAGTAGTCCAATGCTTTCGAATGGAGTCCTCTTGGGGAGCGGCGTATTGGCAGGGCGAGCATATCCAGCCGTTAGGAACCACTCGAAGGCCTTCGATGGGGGGCAGCCCAAACTCGGGAAACCGGATATTGTGGGGTGTGTGCAGCTGTAGGCTATCACATAAGGAGTGGAAGGCAGGACGAGCACTGTTTGGGGGATATATGTGATGTGCGCTTTTGACGTGCTGCAACGCGGCGGACGCCTGAATGGCATGATCACATCCTAAGCAAAGGATGATGCCCTCGATATTGTGGACTCGCAGTCCGAGGAGCTCGAGCGGATACGGGCTGCTGAGATTGGAGAGACAGGATGACTGGCTTGAGGTAGCAGAGGGAGAGGGGCTTAGTGACAGCGACACCCGGGCAAGTTGAGAAGTGGAAGGCTGCGAAACCATTGGAGGATAGAGCAAGTGGCGAGAGTGTTTGCTGGCGTCGGAATGCTGGAGCGATTATAAAGATGCTACGAAAGCTGTGCAATTTCTCCATGGAGATCCATCACTGAGATGCACGGCGCACTATCACACACTCAAACACACAGAAGCTTGGCCTCCCACGGTTTTGCCCCCTCCCAATTTGGAGCAAGTTTGCGGCCTCGCGTAGCTCGTCGATAATGGGACTTGTCCATGAAAAAGGGGACTCGGTTAAAATTGGGGTCTTGATGGAATGATCTCGAGCGCTGGTGCCGAGGTGCCGCAGATTGGGAATAAGCACTGAAATATCCACTACACGTCCAGGAAATATCATTGCGGGCCCCACGCAGTGGCGCAGTGGGCCACCCCGGCGAGCGGAAGCACCACGCAGCGGACCAAGCGGCGAGAAGTGGGGTCCGCACGGGTCTCCCCCGCGCAACAGTGGATTTTTTCCTTGGAATAAGCTTTAAAAAATGCAATGCAACGATAAAAAATCTTTGAGTAGACCGTCAGGCATCAGGAGGGGGGTCTGGAGGGAACAATTATACAGTGTGAATAATGAGCTGAAGGCCGTGCGGCAGATGTCTGCCGATATTGATGGAATGATGTGAGCGCGATCAAAAATGGGACTCGCGTATTTGGGCGAGTCCCATTCTTCTAGTAACGACTCCCATACAAATCACGGCGGCTAGTGGCTGCCCGCCGGGATTCTGTCTGTGCACCGGCTGATTGTGAAGGGCGTGATCGGTAAAGTGACTTTCACAACCGGGAAACCCAGAACCCCCCAAAGTCCGCGGACTTTTTGGCACTCCCAAGACCGCATCCGCCGCGCCTTGATTGGATCGCATAGCATAAACAAGCGACGAGGGTGACTGGCTGTGAACCCGACGTCCACATCGCAGCACACTCTTTCACTATCAAATTCAACCATCGGCAACTGAGCATCAGATTGGTGCGCTGATGGATCAAGGTGATAGGTGCTTCGAAATAATCCCCGGCAGACTCTCGAGCTACAATTTGTAACACGTCCGCAGGACTGCGTAGAAAAATGCTACACACCAAGGCGATAAGTAAGTTGAAAGTTTAAACAGTGGACCAATACTGACCATTCAGGGGGAGGTGGAACCCAATTGATTGGGCTTCGTTCAGGAGGCATAGCGGGAACGAAACACAGCGTGGTCAATGCGATGAGCAAACTTGAAAGAACAAGGAATGGACGAGGTTGTGAAGAAGGAGGGAGGATGGGAAATACGGCGTGACCAGGGGACAAGCAAGTCAAAGAACGCGCCGCGGCGCTCGCCATAAAAGGGCCCAGCACAGCCTAATTCCAATGGGGAGACCATACGGACCATGTGCACATCCAAATCGAGACGCATTACACCCATCAAATAAAGATGGAGAAGGACGGTGGGGCATGCAATATGAAACGCATTTTGGATTATATCCCTGAGTCCCGCCTACTAGGATTGAAGGACCTCGAAACCGCGGCTGGGTAGGAACCTGGGGAGTACACGAATCACGGAATTCGCAGAAAAATTCAGAAAGATAGCTTGACGCATCATTTGGAAACGTAGTTGTTTTTTTAAGAACCTGCATCGATGTGGGTGACAGCCGCGGCGGAAGGTCGACCTACGGTATTAGAATCAATCAACTAGGGCGACTGTAATTGGCATGCAAGTTCG
>JARGYF010000286.1:0-39326 GCA_029203975.1 Mycena vitilis | reverse complement strand
TCAGGAGCTCCAGGACCTCTACGCGCAGGGTCAGGAGGTGCGGCATGAGCGCTTAGCAGTGAAGCCTGAGACGTCCGACGCGCCTATGCCGAGGGCCCCGCCACGCAATAAGCGCTTCGACCCGTTCAATGGGTATGAGCTAGAAGCTGGCGGTAGTGGAGCGAGTGATACGGTAAAACGGGAGGGGGAGGGTAGGGAGTGTGAGTTCTTTTTTCGTCAGGATGTCGTCGACCGTTGCTTATTTATTTGCACTGGCAGCCCAGACACGTCAGCCGTATATGCCGCATGGGTCTTCGCCCACCTTATTTCCAGTAAAACGAGAGGAAAATGTGTCAAGGCGACCATCAGACGTGCAGACCTACCGGATTCCCGAAAATCACCTCTACGTATTCATCCAAAACCCATGGCCATTTGACGTGTCTGTGTCGACCGCACGAGTCTCAGCTACGTATGTCAATGTGGTCGTCACATGGATTTGTTGTATGGTTCGCGATCTCTGCGACACAGAGATCGGCAAAAGCAATGTCCGCATCTTTTATCAGTGTACTGTAAGTGTAGTTTTCAACATGACCGTAAAACAGACCTCCTAACTGGTACCCAGCACCGGGACATCATCGCCGAAATCGAGCTCGCTACTCTCACCTCCGTAGCCCCGCTGCTTGGGGCGCACCACTCATTCAAATTCCTGACTCCTAAGCACGTCGGCGACACTAACCACCCGAGTGTCATCTATCAATACAACTATGAACACTTCAACTCACCGGAGAGAACAAGTACGTTGACTTGACTCGTGCTGCTTGACACCCGCTCACACCCTGCATATAGACCGGACAACGCAGCTGGCCTCGTACACCTATCTGCCGCCGGATTTCGCTATCAAAAATGAAAGTGTCGGCTTCGCGTATCCCACACCTTCCCCGAGCGACGCGAAGCGCCCTCAATCAGCGAAACCATTGCCAGGGCGGCTGATAATGGGCACCCCGATTGCCCGCCAGATATTCCTGTGCCGCTACCGCCCCCGCCACAAGCGGCCCCTGCTCAGCCCACGGAACCCGTTAACGCTTCACTGCCACAGACTCAGCCTGAAGTAACCACACCACAGCGACCGCCGGACATCGGCGAGAACACCGCCCCAGGAGCCGACTGTTCCCGAGCCTCAAGCGCGCGTCAAGTCCGAAGTCAAGAATGAAGAGGACGAGAAGTATCGGCCGTCAGCTCAATTGCTAGAGCTGTACGCGAAGCGACAGTCGGAAATGCACGCGCGCAATGCGGAGAGTGCGGGGGCCACCGAGCACGTCAAGAAGGAGGTGAAGGCGGAGCATGGGGACGGGGATGTGCGTGTCAAGACTGAAGTCAAGCGGGAAGCATGCGAACCATCCAATCTGCTGGCCGAAGATCTGGACGTGAAACCTTCTCGCATAGACCCGCGTGTGAAGAGCGAGGGCGTGAAGAGCGAAGGGGCGGTCAAGCAGGAGCAGGACAGATTCAAGACCGAGGACGCGTACGAATAAAATTTGCTTAACAGCTTTCTTTACATGCTGTTCTTGGCCATGGACACCAATTTCAGGCTCAAGAACCGCCTCCGAGCAAACGAGCACGACGATCCGCCCTTAGGCTCGGGGTGGGGCCATTTGGTAGAGGAAACTCCATACAAAGAACATGTCAAGACGTATGTGGGCGAGGGTTTCTCTACAGCGGTGTTCGCATAGACTAACCTAGACACAGGGAGAGCACGCAGGGAACGCATCTGACGTGAGGTCAAAGGGCGAACACTGTTGGCAGCAGACCAAAGCCAAAGGATCGCGGAGAGGAGCGTGGCCTTTTTCTCAGAGCTGTCCAGGATGCGGAGATTGCAAGCTGTCTACATGCCAGTGGCGGTAATTGAGCTGGAGGAGGACAAGGAGAGGCGCGATGAGGAATTGCCGCCTGCAAAGGCGGAGGAGGTGAAGCTGTACCTGCCGTCCGAGCTGGGGGCAGGGGTGCGGAACGCGGGCTGCAGGAAGGGGCTGCCAGAGATGGAGGCCAAATTGCGGAGGGTCAGTGCCAGGACGGACTGGTTGCGGTTTGCAAGCACTTGCACACAAAGAAGCACCTACTCAGCTTTTGCGATGAGAATGCCGCGGGGCAGAGGACGTCTACGCGGGGGCAGACATTAATTGCGCGGGTGGGAGAGTGGGTCGACGTGGCAGCAGCGTAGTACCGGCGCGGAAGGCCCTCATTGCGCTACGAGGACTGGAGGCGTGCGAGCGGTACCGTGAGCTGACACATGCGGACCCCCAGCTGGACGAGGAGAATGGGCCGGCACGCAAGAAGTTGGGGAACATTGGGTCAAGGTTGCGGCGACAGCACCCTGCGCACCTCCACGACTGTAAGTGATCTAGAGTGGCTACAAAGGGCGAGCACTAACACCAATTTGTTTTAGGTGTGCGTGTGGAGTGGTCCAAGGCCAAAGCACGGAAGAACCGATGGGAGGAGGAAGTCCAGCTCATACGCGAGGAAATGAAACGAGTGCTGCGCTTTCTGCGCTGGCGCGCGGCTTGGTGGGAGAGACGGCGCAGCACAGCGGGGTCGGACGCTTACGCTTACGCGGCGCGTCAGGCGGCGGCAGTACGCAAGATGGCTCGCTCTTTCAAGCGGGAATGGAACAAGTCAGCGGCGACGGCGGTGAGAAAGGCAATACAAGAGGAGTCTTGGTTAGCAGAAAGCATGGCGGCTTTCTCAGTGGGCGCTGGCGATTTGCATGATGCAGAGGAGGGGGAGGAGGCGGCAGCGGATATGTAACGCGCAGAAGGGGAGCGGTAGCTGGTGGGACGGGGAGGAGCGCGCAGAGGAATTGTGCACTAAATTTTCCTTTTCGGGCGAAGGCGTAGTGGCCACTTTGAGGAGCGATCTGTGTAGTTATATTTGGAAAGAAATGAAGATGAGATCGTGAATAGTGACCAGAATTGATAAGGGAATGCTAAGCGACACTCCTGCGCCGAGCCGGGACCTCAAAGCAGCCAAAAAATGGCAGGAATAGGGCTTGCTTGGGCCTGGCTGAAATGTTTAGGCTAGAGCCAGGGTTTTTCCTGCAACCAAGTTCAAACACTCTGCGCGCACAGTTTCTCTGCAACTAGTCCGTGCCTGGTTCAGGCAACTGAAATTTTAACGCCGCCCGGAGGAATATCACCGCATCACCTCCGTGATGCCCTATGCATCTCGAATTCCCCATCGCACCGCTTCAAACCCTCTGCAAGCACAGTTTCTCTGAATTCGAGCCAACCAATGCGTGCTCGGTTCAGACGACTGATTTTTTAACGCCGCCCGGGGGAATATCATCGCATCACCTCAGGAATGCCCTGTGCATCTCGAATTCCTCATCGCACCACTCCAAACCCTCTGTACGCTCAGTTTTTGTGATGTCAAACCAACGAATGCGTGCTCGGTGCAGTCAGCTGATTTTTTAACGTTGCCCGGGGGAATATCACCGCATCACCTTTGCAATGCCCTGTGCATCTCAAATTCCCCATCACACCGCTTCAAACCCTCCGCAAGCACAGTTTCTTCAAGGCTTGCCCGCCCGGCTACGAGGTCCCGCGCTGGATGCTTGCCCATATCGCGGACACAGAATGACGAGGGAGAGACTGCGAAGAATCCGGTAGAGTTGGTCTGCAGACTGGCGAGTCTTTGGTAGGATAGTCCGGTATTGATCTATTTACTTTCTGGTATGCCGACAGCGGGTATACGATGCAAGTAAAGGAACACATACTCATAAGCCCAAGAAAAATGGATAAAGAGAGGAGGAAATTGATAAATACAAGTACAGTCTTGCGTGCGATCCGGCGATAAATGCAATGTAAAGTGCGTAAGTAAGAAATGAATAATTGGTTTCCGTGGTGGGCAGGCTGTAGCTGAGGGCAAACGTGCTGAAATCCAGGGGGGTCTGGTCGAGCTTGGCGGTGATGGTGAGCGGGAGGTCCTCGGCGGCGTCCTCTCTTCCTCCTCATCGTCCCCAGCCTGGCGGTCTCCTTCGTCCTCCTCGGACTCACCCTCGAGCTCACCCTCACCCTCACGGTCACCCTCAGCGTCGACATCCCCCTCATCAAAGATGACATGGAACTGCGCCTCATCGTCAGCACCAGATCGGGCTGCAAGCACAAAAGATCACGTACATGGGTGATAAGCGCCTTCACCAGCTTGCGCGTGTGCGCCATAAGTATTCGCGAGGATCATCGCAAAGTTCTCCTGGGGCGGCCGCAGCAGATTCCGGCTGGAAACGATGACGAACCCCTCCGCAGCCATCTGGTTCCGATCTTCGAAATCCGCGACTCTGTGAACCGAATCAGTGCTATATAACTCGGATAGGACCAGGAAGGATACCGGTCAAGGTGCTCGGAGACGCGCTTCAGGAGATCGAATTTGGGCCGCGGGAGAGCCTGCACGACATTGCGAATCGAGGTGAGCCGGTCGTCCAGATTTTCCTTTTCTGAGGCGTGGTCAGCAAAGCCGGCGACATAACCCCAAGGCAGAGAACTCACGCATTCGGTGGGCGGGAATAGCGGCTCCGGGAGGACTCGGAACCACGACTTGACAAGGTCGCAACGGCGTGGATGTCAGTGTCTTCCGTGATAGGGTCCGTCCCGCGATTGGAGGCCTCCTTCAGCGCGTTGATGGTAGATGTCGAGCCGGTCTATGTAACGATGAAAGGCGCGTGAGCGCGGAGAACGAATCACGTACATATTCTGACTTCTGTCAATCCCCGAGCTTCAATCTCTGAGAGACAGCGCTCCACCACAGAAGGAATTGTGCCCGGCGGCATGTCGTCCGTCTCTTGCTCTCGTCTTAAGAGGAAATTGAGGTCGACACCAAACACTGTTTCAAAAAATAATTGAGTGAGAGATACTTGCGGTCCGCGGAGGGCGAGAAGGCACTGACCAGCGAGCGGATCGACGCTGCCATGGGACCGTCGTGCAGATGGTCCGCGAGTGTGGCTTGGGCATCCCCAGGTACGTCAAGCGGCGGTCTGCGTAACACGCTTGTTGACCGTCTAAATAGTGCCCGCCGTCCTCCGAGTCCGTGTCCAGTTGGAACTTGGAAGGTAAAGGAACGGTCGTTGTTGATGAACTGCGCGACGCGCCTCAACTAGGCTGATGACCAGAGACGGCTTGCCTGACGGAACGAAAATCAAGCTCTTCTGCGCTTCACGCCAGGAGCATGGGCTCTCGCTGCCAAAGGCGCCCCATCGAGATGGGGCACGTGAAGTGCAGGAAGGCCGACATGCTCTTCTTGCCCCGCTGGTGCTTCTGCTGCGGCGTCGGAAGCTGCTTTCGCATTGCCTTGTTCAGCAGATCTTCCCGCTTCTCGTTCTTCGTCTGCTCCTGAACGCGCTCTTTTTGCAGGCGCGCGCGGATCAGGCGGTCGCGTCTGTTCTTCTCGATCTGCTGGCTGATCGTCTTCTGGAATGGACCCGAGCTTCCTTCACGCTGCGCCTCCTCCCTTATTCCCAGGTCGAATTGAAACAACCACGCTCCCACGCTCCTTTCTCCATGTTGTCGAGGCATTCGAAGGCCTTGCGCGTGACGTCCTCGCGGTGATTGCCCTTGCGCGCAGAGGTGGCTGAAAGCAGGATGAGTAGGAGAGAAACGACCACAAGAGGCACGTACCGGCGGCGAACCGCCGCTCATCGAAGTCGATGAGACTTTGGCCATCCTGCTGCATGACGTCGGGGCGGCTATTATTTCCAAAAGCCGCTCGAGAAGAGCTTGCCACGCACCTCGTGCTCCGAGTCTTCGTGTTTTCTGGATAGAACCCAAAGTTAGGCAAGGCGAGAACTTTGAATCAACTGTGATCTTGCGCGAGCGGCGAGACATCACACGCTCGCTGTGATTATTCTTGGATTATTCGCTCCAGGAAAGTCGGACGATGATCTTCGTGCTTCCATACTAGTACCCAACTAGTACCCAATGACCACCCGGCGACGCTGGAGTGTCCCTTGGTGCCTGCGACAACGAAGAACGGATGTATCTCTACTCGGAGCCTCCTGCCAAACACAACGCAACGCCTTACAGCGCCTTACTGATACTAAACTTTAAAGTGGATGGTGCACACAATTTGTATGTAATGCCCCATAGGTCCTCCGGGGTCTGTTAAACGAACAAGTAGAGGGCGCGTCGCAGTCGCGCCATGCTCCTCGGCTCCCATCAATGCCCCGGCCCGCTTCGTCCAAGTGCAGACATGACGCCGCGTCAAACTCAAACTCAAAGCCTCACGGTCCTGCTCGTGTCCTGCTACGAAACAAAACTGCTCGCAAACAGGTGCGCGTCTTCGAGAGCAGTCAAGGTATGTTGCTTGCTTCTTATCATCATTTCGCATCAACTCACTGCGATCCCCGTTTCCGTGGAGTAAGTCGGCCGCCTGTGCGACTGTGTACCCAAGATACCACTAGAAACGCCTCTGCGCACTCGATCGCCGGATATATGAGGAAGAAGGCGTGCGTGCTGAACGACCGCGTGCGCACATATGCCGGCAAGAGACCACTAGCACTGGAAGTTTTCTGGGCGCAGACTCCTGTGTACTGTGATACGATACGTTCCTCAAAACACATCCCTTTCCCCTTTTCTCGCGGCTCGCTGCTCGGTGCATCTGGTCCCCTCAGCCCTCCGCCCTGCGCTTAGATTACGAGAACCGCGGACAAGGAGACGTCGCTCTACCGCAATCGAGAGTGATTCAGCGCTGTTGGCGATCTCGGGACTACTGGCGGAGGAGAAGGTGCAGCAACGCGTTGGCGCGGACGAGCGGGGTAATAGGTGGCGTGTGCACTTCCACCCGCCCTCCTCGTACGCACAGACTTCGCGGAGGCGTCCGCGAAGGTCGCTCTGGCATGTCTCGCCCGCATCCTTGCCCTCCACCTGTTTGTCCTCCGCGATCCTATCGGTGCGGAACATGACGCGCCGCACGCGTTAAGTCTTCACCGCCGAGAATGTGCCTGTCCGCAGACGACATCGGTTGAAGTCGCGTATCACGAAAGCACATTACATATACGGAGTCTTCCCTCGCTTGTCTTTTGCTCCATGCCCCCAAGAATGCCAGCGAGTTTCGAGCACATTCGCCATGATGCTTTCGCCGCCCAGTTAAGACAGCTGGCTAATCATACTCTCACCTCAAGCAACATCGGAAGCTCAGATTCCAATGAACACGGCAAACGACAAACGATGGATTCCGCAGGGGATCCCACCTCACGACATGTCAAGAGGGTAAAATCCTCTTCACCCTGGGATTCATCAGCAGCCCAACAACCAAAACGGTGGGTCTTGTTTGGTCTTTGTGAACTTCGAGGTCATCTTTTTCAGTAGCGTTAGCAATTCTGTCGAGCAAGCCGCGAAAACGTGGTCTCAGGTGCTGGAAAGCATGGAAACTCCTCTTCTAGCATTCAGGCGCTCTCTCAGCGACGAGACTCCCGTTCTGTACACCTTAAACGGCACATGCAGCCAACGATCTGACTGCCGACTGTCTTCACCACTAATTATCCGGTGTCTTACTGACCATCGCACGTTTTTTTGTTCTTCTTCTGTCGTTCACACTTTTCTAATTTTACATAGGTTCTGTTGATATAACAGTGAGACTGTGCTGTGCACCCGGTTGCGAGGGCATACATTCCATCCTCCTGAAAAATGGTTTCTTTCCCTGTTCGCCCAGCAGGCCACAAACAGCCATTTCCATCCAGCTGCTCGATTCTTGGAGGACCATTCAAGAAAGCTGCACTGCATCTGTTACGGGGTTAGCTGCTGCACTTGCGTCACACTACACAGATGAGGTACTTCCCTTTGAGGACCACTCTTTCGCATGATGGCCACTAACATTATTACAACCCGGCATTGCAGGATGATGTTGGGAACCCGGAGAGTTCCGTTGAAGACCCGTTCCGACACCAAATTACCGAAGCCATTCAGTGGTACTCGAACCTCTGCGCGCGGATTGAGAAGCGGCTCAACCGTGTCATTCTCGAAAATTCCATGGCACCCTCGGGCCCAAATCGTGGGCGTGCGCACGATGACCTTGTGCAACGGTGTCCGGCTTGTTTCAATCTCAATGAATGGGGACGAAGGTCATTTGCAACCACCTCGACAGATCCTGTGTACTGATTGTCCCACAGTGGCGGAGATGTTCACGTCGGGATTGATGGCAACCGAACCCACAAGCATAACTCGAATGCAGGGGATGGCCCCACTGGCCACGAGCCCTTGTTTTTCTTGTCTCGATCACTAGTCGATTCTGAGGGCAAACGGATTGCGGATGTCAGATTGGGCCATTCGACCTCATATGATCCCGAAATCCCGGACGACGTGGTCAATAAATGCGCCAAAACATATGCAGCAGCCAACGAAAAAATAGGGAAGCCGATTTCGCCAAAGTTTGACGAGACAGGTATCTTTCACTTGTCATGCCGACACAATATTCCTCTGTTCGTGGCGAGTATGAATACACTCGGGGAGGAGCACAAGTACTTTGTTACCCTTCTCAATGAACTCATGGCGCGTTTGCCTCCTCGAGCCACTGTGTGCCTCTTTTCCGACGTTGCATGTATCATTGAACGCGCTCTCAGATCGGTATAGTCTTTGGCTCTGTCTATTCGTTAGCTAAATTCAATCTAGTATCCGTTGCTGCCCGAGGACGTGGTGAAAAGGCTTAGGCTTTCACTCAACGCTCTCCACTGTCGCCGACATGAACATGGATGTAAAATGGTGCTCAGTCCTCGCCTCCAAACTGGGCTGGGGCTTACCGACGGCGAGTTCGTGGAGCGCCTCCTTTCCATGCTGCGCAACCGTATTACACCGACACGATCGCAATGGGTCGGTCCTCAGAGTGGTTTTATGTTGCGTTATCTGAACTGTTTGTACAGGCAGAAAGACGAATCTGGACGCTAGAGCAGCAGCTGGACTTTATCGCCAACAAGGAACGAAGCAATCTCGGGCGCTGGCTCACGCGGTGTCGAGCTCGTACACAACAAGAACTTGATCGGGCAACTGGTGTTCTCAGAACATGCGGAATCTCCATCCCGGAACTTCGACTTGAATGGGACTCACGTAAAGTAACCGCAAAGAACCTAGGTCGGTCCCTTTCCAGCGATCTCTTCGAGTCCATCTGACCTTGAGATACCTAGATGACCACGACGATACAGATATCGAGATTGAAAAGCTTATTGACCTTCAAATGGCTTTCGAGCAGTTAGACAAGAAACTGGCCCAAACTATGCCTCATCGTCATGCGGCAAACACAGTTTTCAAGGAGATGCGAGTCTCTTTGACGGGCATCCAAGTTCGAGTCGACGACATTTATAACGTCGAGATCGCTCAACGCTTCCCTTCGCTAGCTGACACAAAGCTGGGGTTTCTGAAGAAGATGTTCATGGCTCGCGATCTGAAGCGGACGATTCGGAGGCTTGCCTCGATTAGTTTTTCAAAGTGGGAAGCGCTTGATCAGGCAAAAGGCGGAAGAGGTGCTCCAGTTGGTAATTCAAATCGTAGAGACTCAAAGCCATTAGCTCTGATCCCAAATTCATAGGCACAACTGCAGCCGCATCCCTCCACAGATCAATCGGACAAGATGCCCCTCAGTTAATGGCAGCTCTACACAAATACAATGCGCTGTGCAAGGAGCTTTCGGAGACGCCGCGTTCCAGCCATGATATCCAGTGTCCATCGTCACTACCCACGAAGTTATCAGAGCTTCGCGAAGATCCCAATCTCTTACTAGACATCTCCATCCATCAAGGCGATCAACAAAATCCAGACCCGACGATGCAGGACAAAGTCGAGGCGATGTTGACGGTGGACAGATGCATCGAGGAGCATACTCGCATCCTGCAGGAGGGTCGAAATATAACGGACTGGGTGGAGAATCGATTGTCGGCGATAAGCACTGCCGTATCTCAACAAGAGAGTTCGTTTCCCCTAGTTATGATGTGCCTTGTTTAACCAACTCTCAGATATGTTGTTCAAGGTTCCACTTCTACGCCACCAGAAGCATCTGCGGCGACTATCGGAAGAATGGAAAGACCTCGTGTTCTCCCTCTCCCTGCCGCTTGAGGGAATACTGTCGAATGATGCATCCGGATTCGAACTTGCATTCATTCCGCCGGAGCGCAAGGATAGGGTCCCAATTTCAGAATTGCTGGTGACATAGCTTTTACAAGCTGGATGCAACTCGACTTCGTTATGTAACTGAGCATATCTTCCTAACACCTCGCGAAATAACCCTTCCAGCACAAGCAGAGATCACTACGACGTTAACGATGAATCATGATGGACCCATAGCTATTGAGAAGCCTCACCAAAAAATACATCCGATCATGAAAGGCTGGGTGCAGCGGCTTATAGTTCTGTCGATATTCGGCAAGCGTATCGCTCTTCAATGCCTTCGTAAATGGATCGAAATAGTTTTTTGCCCGTGAGCAAACCGCATCCGCGTCTAGAAAACGAAGGAGAAGAAGCAAGTCATAACCGGTTCGTCATCCCTACCATCGAACTGACAGTAGACAGGCGCTGGAATGGAGATGACCCGAGCAGAGCTGGCGTAGACATGGCACAATGCGAATGGCAAAGGGGTATCATCACTCACGTTGCTTGTCTTCGGGCGCCTCAACTTTTATGTGCTGCCCAGTGCAAATGAGATCGCATGAGGGATCCACATTTCCTTCCCAACCTGGAAGAAGGACCAGGAAGATATCGTCAGAGTAATCCGGAATATACAATTTCGCCAGCCTTCGCACATAGTAGTACTATTCTTGGGAACCGGAGGGGTTGGGACAGTTTTCTGTAAGTAAGTAGCTAAATCCATATGGAGCCCATCATGCTTGATTACATGAAGCGGCGTCTTCTTTACTGAGTCCCTGCACAACTCTGTCCCGAGTTGTAGGGGAGAGGGTCTGTTAAAGATTCAAGACGGCCTGTTTTCCAGATTCATGGCCCGCGATGAATCTAAGTCTCGCTGTCTTGCGTTTCATATCCAACGATCGATACCGTTGATCAGTACTTCAGCCTTGCGAAGGTTCGGGCATAATTTCCCCCTCCCGTATTGGCGAAACAAAGATATTGGTGCCTTCCCAGTACCACACCGGGTAATCAATTGTGTCGTCCCACACAAAGTTTCATTCAAGTGATTCGGGACTTTCGCTCTCCGGGCTCTGTATAATTATCTCGAACGAAATCATGAAGCCGCCTTTGTGTTTTGGGTTAGCCGTGGGCCTTTGGTACCCTCATCTGGGCGTCTCTTTTTGGGTTCTTCTGCAGGCACCCATCGCCTGCTAATCGGTGTAAATTCAACGTCGTCGGGACGTCCAGACTCTAGAGCGAAAATGTAGCGTCCGCCTGTGGCTCCGCTACTCGGAGTCACATCTCCAATTGCCTTTCGATTCGACTAGATGGCTATCGCGGACGTGACTGGGCGAGCAGATTGTCAATATATGTTTACGACAAGCAGGGAGCATTGGACTGCCCATTTTTTCATTGGTCTTCCGTTTCGGATTACCGCCATGGAGGATCTGCGGATCCATGAGAAAACCCGTGAGAGAGGACCACTGACTGTAATAGTTCAAAATGAGTCACGAACCTCAGATAGAAGTGAAATCGACCGAAAGAGTGGTGAGTGCTAGCAATTTCGCACCGATCCGCCGTTTTCGTCGGTTTCGCGCCGAATTGCTCCTGAAGATGCTCCGTTCACCGTGTAACTGCGCTCCCGAGAACTGTTTCCACTTTTCTGCGGGACGAACGATTTGCTATCCTTGAGACGCGTCGAGCAGGTGGGAGTGCGCGAATTCACAGTATACACGCCATACACAACTTTGACGCCCCAGTGTATCCTATTTCTGTAAGTTACATATGAGAGCAGAACCGGAAAAGCAGTGTATGCGGGCAGTACATATACAAGGAGGAAAAAAGAGGGGAAAGACCTGGGAAGAGCAAGCAGGTACAGTTCAGGGGAAGGAATAGCTGAATGGGGAGGCTGAAGAAAAATGAAAAGATGGTGGGCGCGTCCATGGCATGGGTTTAGGACGGTTTTTCTCGGTGTGTGTCTTCATCCACTTGCCACGGCGCACGGCATGGCCCACGTTGGGAGAGTCAGAGGCAGGTGCGGCGAAGGCAGAGTCCTCAGTCCCACGTGCACTCAGTCTGGGGGGGGGGCTCCCGATCTTCTCGACACGCGGGCGTTTCACAGTCCCGTCTCGGCGCTCAATGTCCCGACATCGAGCTCTTCGGAGCGTCGCTTGACAAGGCGCACCGCCGGGACTGTAGTCTTCGCGCCGATGCGCGCGCGCTTCGGCGGCGTCCGCCTACGCGCCTCGTCCTGGTGGACATCCCCGTCGCCGCCAAGCTCCTCGACCGAGCGCTTGCGGCCCTGGGTCGCAAAAAGCCCGAGCGCAAAGGGGTCCCCATCCCCATCCTCCTACTCATCTTCATACTCATCGCTGAGCGCCCCCTCATACCCGCCGCGCCCCCACTTTCTGTCTCGCATCTCAGAGACAAGCTCCCTCTCGCGCTCAAATGCCCCTGGGCCCTCCTCCTCCTCGACCTGCAGCCAGTACCACTCCTGCGCCGTCAGCCCCTCGAGGCCATCCTCGCTCCCGCTGTGGTACTGGTAGCCGTGGTCTGCGCGCCCATGGCATGCCCCGTCGTCCTCGACGAGCGACACGACGCTCTCCGCCCCACGCCCATCCACATCCATCTTGTCCTCCGCAGGGATGTGCATCACAAGCGGCCCCTCTGTGTCCTTTTTTTGGCCTTCTGCTTTTCTGGCAGGGCAGGAGTCGCAGCGCGTGCAGACCTCGTCTTCGTCGTGACCAGAGTCGGGCTCCCACCCTGCAAGGCCTGCTGCGCCGCCATCGCGCGCTCGCAGATGCTACACCGGCAATGATAGAGCGGTGCACACGCCTCACGCCAGACCTAGGACGTACCCGTCGTCAATATTCCATGAACCCACGAGAAGGAAAAACTCACAGCTTTTAGCGCCTCAATGCTGTACTGCGGCAGATGGTCGAGCGTCTCGGGTACGGAATGGGCCGTAGCAGTTTCGGGGGATCGAGTACAGGCGCGACCACAATCATCGTCTGCCGCGGCAGTTCGCGGCGCCGCACGTCCTTCTCCTTGAGGTCGTGCTCCCCGAGCGGCGGCGGGCTCGGTGTCGTCCCCGGTGTAGATGTCGAGAGCATGGGGCTGGTGTCGCTCGTGGGCGGCGTCCCCGCACATGAGTCGCCGCTCCCCTCCGAGCGGTGCGTCCACTCTCGCGCGCGCTCACGCTCCTGGTCCCTCGCATTCTTCCTCGCCTCCCGCCAATCGATCCCACCAAACCAGACGTGTTCCTCGGCGCGCAGCTGTGTGACCACCTCCGCCAGGCTCATCCGCGCGGCACGTACCGCGGGGTCCGCCGTGGGAGCGTGTCGGGTATGACCACGTCCGCAGCGGCATTAGCCTCCGCCGCATCGAGCGCGCACTCGACAATGACGCGCCGCACAACGTTGCGGAACGCGGGGAGGAGGACGATGCGCAGCTGCTTGCAATGCGCGATGTGCGCGGCTTCGGTGAGCCTGTACATCGGGGGAATAGGCACCGGGGCCCCAGGGCGCCTTGTCTTCGCATCCACGTCCACGCCCATCGCACGCTCGTTTCTGGCAAAGCGTCAGCGTAGGTTTATACATGGGCAAGAAAGAGGGAGCACCGACCTAACCCATTGACCCGATTTCCAAAATACACGTCCGCCGGTGCCGCCCACGTGCCATCCAATATCCTTCCCCGCGCCCAGTCAGTGAGCGCCATCTCCTTGACGGTCATCTCGAGCCCCACCGCGCCCTCCTCGTCGGCGTCCATCTCCATCTCCATCTCCAAATCGAGCTCGGAATCGAGTTCCGAGTCGTAGTCGTAATCCCCAAGGTCGTCGTCGAGATCGTAGTTATGGTGCTCGGACGGGGTGGTAGTGGTGATGTAGCCAGCGCGCGCGTACGCGGCGACGTTGGTCGCATTGTTCGCGTAGGCGTGGTGGTGTGTGGAATGCCGGTCGACGGATTCGAGGGAGGCAGAACGCGCGCGGCCTCGCCGGCCCTTGTCCATTTGCTCGCGCTCGCGCTCCTCCCGCGTGACAAGGACCACCTGCTGTCCCCTTCCCCCTTCCCCCTCCTGTGCCTGCGCATCGAGTGTCTGGCTGTGTCAACGGCAGCGGTCGCCCCCATCCCATCCCCGCCCCGGCACCGACCCCATCCGCCCACCTCCGCGCCGCTGTCGCCTGCTGCATCAACTCCTCCCATTTCGTCCAACCATCCGCGCTCCCCTGCAACAAGGACGACGTGGTGCACCGTGCCCTTGCCGAGCTCCACAAAGCCGTTGAGCACGGCGCGCACGACGGAGTCCTCGGGCTTCATAAGGTCCCTGTATCTGGAGAGGGAGGAGGATAACGTGTGGGAGGAAGGGATGCCAATGCCGAGGGCACGGAGGAGGTCGTGTGGCGCGCGCGGCGGCGTAGGGAGCATTGCGGACGAGTTGACGGGAAACCCGCGTTTTACCTACGCCCGCAACAGGTCACGGTCAGCACCGGTTTTCGTCTTGGAGGGATGCACACGGTGTAGTCCTAGCGGGGGGTGCGGCGTGTTGACGAGGCAGGGCACGCACGCGGTGCTGAGCAGCGTGCGGAAGTGGCTGTAGGGCGATGGCGGCGGGGCGGTTTTTGAGGAATGCGAGTGGGCGCCGTGCGACCTATGCGAGCCGTGGGTGCGACCCATTTCCGTGCGTCGGAAAGGGACTCGTCCCCGTCGGGTAGACAACCTCAATTGCGTCGTGCCAAAAGTCCACTACGCGCATATGGTTTAGTTAGCTCCTTATCCCACAAAACACGGCGCAGAGATGGAAGGAGGCAGGCGAGAACGCGGAAGAACACGCAGGGGACTGCCGAACACCGAAAAAAAACAAGGTCACAAAGAGAAGGAAATATGACGAAGGTAGACTTACCAGCAAGCCCCCACGTCGGACACACACACATCAACGGCTCCAGGCCCTTCGTGTCCCGTAGCATGGTGTACATCCGCGCTTCCCGCCACGGAATAAACCCTTGGCGCTGGGTTTGCGCTTGCGGGGCTTGCGCCGCAGATTGAAGGTGCTGTAGTTGCGCCTCCACGTCCCAGGGCGCGGGCAGGGGGGAAGACGTGGGGAGGTTTCGCAGGTAGAAGGTTGCTCTCAGGCTGCAGAGAAAGAGGGGATTAGCGTTTATTCGTTCGTTTGGGTGGAGGAATATCGAAAGGGAAGGCACAGCAAGGAAAGTGGAGAAGAAATGACGGGGGCTCCCCGAGCAATCGCCGTACGCACTTGAGGCGAAGAAAAGATCCCACCCAAGGCAAAGAACAGATTCGCCACAGGCCGAATCGCAGGACGGTCGACCGCAAACAACGGATCGCGCCACAAAATCCAGATGGAGTGTGTGGCTGCTCCCGCCTTAGGAAGAGAGAGAGAGAGAGAAAACATCATGGGATGGGTTACGATACCGCAAAATGACATCGCGGCCACGTCCGTATGGAAAATGAAGAGAAAATCACGGCTGCAAATGCACTTTTGGAGCGTCGAAAGAAGAAAAAAAGAAAAGAAAGAAAGAAAGGCCCGGCCAAAGTTGCGTAACTCTCACTGGATAGCACAGGAAGATAGTCAAAGACGGGGGGAAAACGCGGCAGGAGCAACCACCATCGAAGAAAAGTCCGGTCAATGTGTAATTCGGCGTCGAGGGCAAGTCGAGGGCGTGACCCACGGGCCCATCGAACTCAGCCCAGCGCGAAAAGGCGAGACCCGATAAAGAATTAGAGTTCGGCTCGGAACACAACGAACAGCACCGCGCATTGACGCGATGAACGGGAGTGGGGCCTAACGCGAGACAACGCGGAAAGTCAAGAACAAGCTTCTGCGCATCGGACCGCATTGTGGGGTCCGGTGAATAACCCCAGCCCGCGCCATCCCCGACACCTCGATGTGTCCGAAATAAGCTAAGAGCAGCGGGTGGACGGCAAAACCTCGCAGCGATCACAAAGAGCGAAAAAAAAAAACGAAAGCAAAAAAGCAAACAAGGAAAACGCACCGAACGACCTCCGGAGGGAGCTGCGGCCATGAGCGGAGTGCCTTTCCCTCGTACCCTGTGCGTGTCGCCGCCGTTGTGCCAGGTGATCTCGACCGCTGTTTTTGCTCTCGTTCTCGTCCTTGTTCTTGCTTCCCGAGCCCAAGATCTTCATGTGTATCCCGGGTGGCTGTCGTGCTTCTCATACTCTTCGTAGTCGGCGTCCTCGATGATGCGGACGGCGACAACAATCAAGATTCGTCCTTGTCAGTGCGCTGGAGAACCGACAACGGCGGAGATCGCGGCGGACCAACAGGGGCCAGTTGTTACACGAGCAAAGAGCCAAGCAAAGAGCACTAGCGAGGGTTGAAAGAGAACTTGAGCCATCTCCCAGAGAATTCACGGATTGGGTCCGAACAAACCTGTTTCGCGAATGGCAGGTGAAACCAAACAGAGCCACACCGGCCCAGTGAAGCCGGTGATTGCCGTCGTCCCTGCGGTCACCCAGCATTTCGATAAGCTAAGTCGTCTTCACTGCAAAGCATATCCGATGCTCACCTCATTGTCCAATTCTTCGGACATCTTCTTGGCTCTCTCAGTGGCGGATCATTACTGCCAATTATCTGGTTGTTCACATTTTCTGGCACACCACCCCGGCCCCGCGATGAGCTTTCTGGGTCGAATTCTTTTTTTCTTCCGTGCGCAAAAGAAGACAAACGGCACTGAGTCCACTGACAATTCAAAACTTTGATTTTGGACAACGCACATCGAGCACGAGACAGATATAAAGGACTCGTAAACCTCTCCCTTCTTGCCTGCCTCAAATTCTCGAGAAGAACGCCGTTGCTAGTCTCTTCACTTTGCCTCGAGCCCAAGCGATCGCAACAGACTCTGGGGCTGGACCTTCTTCCCCCCTTCACGATCTTAACAACCCAGAGGCGGGACTCGATCCGCACCCGAGGGAACATGCCTTTTCCGAAACCTCTTCGCCAGATTCCGGGATTCCCTCAATGGCGCACAGAACAGCCGGCACTCGAGATGAGCGTCAACATACAGGCATACAAGGTGGAGTTCGAGTCCGATTTCGGTAGATCTGGTCGAATGGTGCGGGAGCCGCAAATTTTACGCTGTGGGGTCAAGCTGACAAGTTCCTAAACCTCCCAAGGCTTCATGCGCAGAATGTCGGAGGTGAATAGGCTCAGCTCATTTCTCCTTACTTTCTTTGATCCAGATGGGCAGTGTCAAGCTTGAATGCGATAAGAAGGTCCCTTGTGGATCTTGTGGCATGCATTTGTTCCGACAAGTATTCCCTTGTATCACGATGTCGACTCTCAGTTCGGCGCGGATGTGGCAAACGGTAGGTTTTGCTCGCTCTACGGGGCACAATACTAAGACGCAGCAGTTTCACGATGGGTCATGTTCCCGAACTCAACACTATTATCACCGGGATGGGCGAGCGTATGAGGGAGCTCGAACAAGCCCTAGCGACTGCCCGTGGACATGTGTTGGACATGCAAAGATCCATCGACACTGTATTGTCAACTCCCCTGCTCATCCAGACAGAGCCTTCGTTCACAATTACTCAAAGGGCCAGGGCTCTTGGCTCATTCAACGTCAACGACTGCGGATGCCGTCTATGTATCTTAATCCGCCTCTCGGATGTATGCAGCGATCAATCACACTCATGCCTTTTGACCAACTGTACCCCAGAGTTTGCTGTCTGTGCGCATACATATTGATCATCCACCGATCCCCATTACATGTAATTCTGCCTCAGTTTGATGGTGCCTCAGGCTCGATTCCCGTTCACGGCCATAACGGAATCGTTTCCCTTGTCATCTGATAGTACTCCTCAAATATTTAGCGCTCCTCCAGCTTTCCGTTCATCTTCCGTCCGAAAAACGGGCCTGGCGTCTATTGCAAACCTACTATCGAAATGGCTGCTGTACTGGCGTGCTCATTATGGAATCCGAGACTGTGGAACTGCTAACTCTCCAAGTCATCTACCACAATATCTCTAGCGAAGATCAATCTCAGCGCTCGCAAAGAGTGTGTAGTTACTTTCGTTTTCTGCCGATGCTAAATTTACTCATCAGCTGCGTGAGCCTTTGTGCCATATTTGTTCTTACGCTGAAACAGATCGCGAAAAATTCTGCTCCGAATTCCCTTCCAAGTTGATCGATGTCGGGTATGTCCTCTGCCCAATCTCTGCAGTTTCGGTTCTCACCCCTGACGTAGGCGCTGTTTTGGGAAACATATACAACCGAGACATATTATGTAAGCAGCTATTCCGTTGCCTGTTATTCTTTCGTTCTTGACCATCTTCAGGGCCTTGGTGTTGGACGTCCGACAGGAACCTTTCTGTCCGACATCAGTTGTTCATTCCCGCCCCACGAAGGGGACGATGAGCAGCCGTTCGTCAGGATTTTCCAAGGCGTATATCTGAATTCGGTTTACTTGTTTAGATCTTGAACGCGCGCTCACGATCTGCTGAAGTTTGGCTGGATTGGATTCAACGGACTTCAAGTGCGTCTAAGCCTGCATTATTCCTCTGATATCTCTTCACTGATTTCGAGTGTTAGGTCTCGACCCGCCACGACTCTCATAGATTTGAACTGTGGACTTCTTTGTGAGGTGCGTCGGATTTCGAATTCAACTCGACCTCACCCTTACTAGTACTCATCGAGTCTTAGAATGCCCCAGTAATTTTCAAATCCCAGAAGTGCGTCGAATTCAGCTTTGACTTCGTTTCGATTTTACTGACTTCCCTACCCTTCAGATTCGTGGCACTGGCATACACCCGAGCTTTGAGGTGCGCTCGGCGATGTTGAAGCACTGCGAGGTAGATTCGGTGAGGTGGGAGGGGCAAGTGGGGTAGACAGAAAGAACGTGAGGGGATGCGCGTGCCTCGACCCTTCTTGGGGGACGCGCAAAGGAGTTGATGGGGGCGCGCGACCGTCGTGCGACGTGGCAGAAGCACCGCAAGCATGCGCTGGATGCGGGATGGGATCCCGCGCGCCGCGTGGAGCCGCATCCTTCACGTTGGCTTGTCCACGAGGTCGGAGTTCGAGTCGACCGAGCAAGCTCTGTGGAGATAAAGAAATGCAATACCGAGCTGTATTCGGTATGCAGCATGGGGGCCAGGGCGTTTCTGGAGAGGTCTGTGAACCCACGGAATTGGTCCAGGGATGCAAGAGGTTTGAAGCACTGACCCGGTTTGAGCAGACGAAAGCCCCCGGCGTTGTTTACAACTCCCCATATCGACGCCGGTATGCCCTGTCTTGGAGCATAATCATGTAAGCGGATAGTTTCGAGGAGGGGATCGGAAAAAGGAGAATGAAAATTAATCCTGCCGCAAGTCAATGCTGCCCACCGGAGTCTAGTGGGATGTTGCTGAGATGCGAGAGACGATATGGTAACAAGCAGAGGTCCACCGAGCAGTAGTTTCTGAGCCTAGGTTAGACGAAATACTCCGCGTGTCTTGCTGGACAAGTACGAGCCAGGAAACTCGAAGCAAACCGAATGGCCGTTGGAGGGAAGCAAGGAGCCCTCGGAAGGAAACGAGTTCTAGAGATCACGGCGATAGTCGGCCGAGAGGGCGCCCTCTTCATCCACCACCGCCGCGTTTGGTCGTTGTATCGTCGATCGACCATCGCCCAGGCTCGAATCAGTCGAGAGGATGTCGCCAATGCCAGCGGTTCGTTCAGTGGATGGTGGCGCCGGACGATATAACAACGTGGATCATGACTTGCACGCCGTGCCCAAGCGCTTCCACCGCAAAATCCGCCTGTTAAATACTGTTCCTCCTGGGCTGCGCGCAATCAGATGCAATGACAAGGTTGTTCGCGGAGAAGACGGGAGCTTGCGTGTCCTCCAGAGTTCGGGGTTTGCTTGCTTCCACGGTGCGTTAGCATGCAATGCGGCTGCCAGTCTCTTCATCATGCTCATTCATTCGTTCTTTCCAGCCGCGCCGTGTGTACGTTTGATATCGCATGTCTAAAACACACCATTCCCTCGCTCCTCTCCATACCGCCCGTTTCTCACGTTCCTGGATCTCTACTGGACATCCCGCCCCCTCAGCGGCTCCCGCTCGTCACAAAGTCTTCCTAGCCCCTCAGTTTTTGTACGCGTGATACGGCTCCTTCAGCGCATCGCACGGCGTATCCCTTCTTGCGTAGGTATCATCCGTAACACTCTCGCCCGCCTTTGTCGAGCGCCCCAACGGCCAAATGGGTTGGCTCACGCGATCGCCAGCCGATCGCCTGGCTTCTCGGCGCCCATGCACTCTTTTTTCTCTCTTTGCGCTCTCGCCATCCCGCGGGATGGGCGTACCCGACGCGTCGTTCATCCGGACCCAGGACATGCCACTGCCGCTCTCGCATTTCGTACCTTCTATTCCCGCTTCCCGCCACCGTCGGATGCGCCTCTTTTGACACGCTGTCCGTTCGCGCGAGTCTGCCTGATACCCCGCGCGCCCCGGGGCTGCGCGTCCTTTCTGTAATCGGGCGCAACCCTCTCCCACTCGCTCTGCTCCTGGCAGCTTTGCCTTCTCCCCGCCTGCGCCGGCCATTGCTGCCCGCCGCGTCAAGTCTTGCACCGCGCCTAGGTCTGTTTTCCTGCCACGTGCGTCACTTTTGACGTACCGTCTTAGGCTCTTTCGAGTCCGCGTCCCCGTATCCAGCACCCGGCTGCGTCCAGGCTGGCATCGGAGAGGATGCCCTCTCAGCCGTCCACCTCTCCCCGCACTCCGCCGCAGCCACGTTGTTTGAGACGCGCGTGTCACGCATCTGGTTCTGCGAGGCTCGCGATGGTGGCGACAACGAAGGGTGCCGCGCAGCGCGTCGTCATGGCGCGGACTCTTTTCGACAGCTTCTGCATCTCGCTTTGGAGGTGGTGGTGTGTTCTCCGATGGCTCGTGCGTTCGTCATGAATGCGCCTGGCGGGGAGCTGCAGCGTCTCCTGCGCTGTCTCTTGCAAGGACGGAACGGGACGTCGGGTGGGTGTGCGCTGCGGGAACGGTGTAGCTAGAGGCACTCGTTATGATGATGCTGGAGGTGCACGCTGGTAGGAGGCTCGTCAGGGCGGGCATGGCGGGCATGGCGAGCGTGCATTGGGACCGCAGTCCACCCTGAGCGCGTGCATCGTCTTCGCGCGGAAAACTCACTACTTCGCGGGCAATAAAAGCACGGTGCCGCGAGTTTCTGCATGTGCACGCAGACTGTGCATCTCGTACTTGCCCTGCCCTGCACGCACCGCGCTGGGAATCCTGTCCGCACGCGGCGGGGGTACGGAGCGGGGCTGTGCGCGGGTGGGCAAGATGGAGTGGCGTGTGTTGGGCGTGTGGATGGGATATCCCATTCCGCCACCCACCGCGCATAATGGGCCTTTCAGACGCAATTCGACGCCTTGCTTGCAATGCCTTTGAGACGTGGAAGGCGACGTGGAAGGCGAAGATGGCGGATACGCTTGTGCAGGTGCAGACGGCCCTCCGCCTGCATCTCCGACTCACAGAGGATGGGCGCTTACAGCAGCGGGACACTGCGTTGCGGTGTTCGAGCAAGAAGCACTGGGGCCACTTCATCACCAAACATGTGTCCGCACGGCGGCGCTTGCTACTTGTCTGATAGGCGGCTAGCGCGCACAATCGTTCCCGCCGTTCCCGCCACGTCATCCCCGTCATCCACTCCCTGCCTTCCTAACCCTCTTCACCGCCATATGCCAGTCCCGCAGGTGGATTCGGGCGCCGCCGTCCAATACAGGCGGCACAGCACCTTGGCGCATCATGCGCGCGCTTGTATCTTACCAACCCCTTACCCCGTGCCACTCCCTCTCGGCCAGGCGCGGTTCCAGGAGATTACTGTGTCGGGGAGCAGAAGGCGCTGCTGCGCGGTACTTTGCGGTTCTCTAGGCTTCGGCACCCCATTCCTCGTTTTCATCCCCTTCACGCTCCATACCGCTCTTCCCTACGTATCTTAGTTATTGTGTGCGCACTGCACAAAATCACGACTACTATCCACCCCTACTCTAGAGAAAATTGATTCGTGGGGCGGAGATGTTTTCTGTTTTGAACTTTTAAGGGTTGACCTTGGCAATGGTTAATTCGACAGCTGTTGGGGCTCAAATTTAAAATAGGACCTTTTACGTGTAAAGTTTGGGTTGTAATTTACACAAACGTTTTTGACCCAGCACTAAAACAGGTGCTTGTTGGGTGCTTGTGAGTCTGACAATGCGCGGCCCGGGTTCCACTCGGACCGATAGCCAGAACTGAGTCATCGTTGTCGCACAACATCGTCCCTTGCACGCCCCCGCACGCCTGGCGACATGGCCTCCTTCCCCGGCGCAACTCCTGTGTCTGTAGTCACCAACTCTTTTCTGGTCAAAAGGCCAGTCACCGCGCTTCACTCTGATCGAGTTTATGCTAAATCTTGAAGTTCTCGATCGCCAGGCTTCCACACAAAATGTACTACCAATACGACAGTGAGTAGTCAATCCATCGCGCTACTTTGTATGTCTACTTATTTGAATGTCAGTCTGTGATTACTTGCTCTTCATGCAAGACTAGACAGTTTCGTACTCACAACTGACTGTAGTGTTCACGCCGCCAAATCCAAAACCGCAACAACGACAACGCCTTGTCCACGCCATGCAGAACTCCGTATATCCGCAGGTTTTCTCGCCGCGCGCAGTTTATGACGGCAATCGCTTGCTGTACGCTTCACACATCATCAGCGACGGACAGGTGAGCAGTGGCTTCTGCGCAGAAGTACTGACCACATGCGTGGCAGTATCGTGTTCACATCTCAACTCAAAACGCAGCGCATGACGCTCCAGGTTGGTATACCATCCAAGTCAGTCGGACCGCAGGACAGCCAATCACTCCAATGTTGCTTCTTTTTCCCCATATCACGTCGTCTCTTACATATCGCCTAGTATGTTGAATCAGCTCCTACAGAAAGGAAAAGCCACATCACAAACCTCGATGGCAATAAACATCATGCAACTCCTTCTGTGTCAAGCCAAAAATCAAGCCAGTCCAAATACGGGCAATAAGTACTTTCTCCCTGAGGGCAAGAAAAAGATGCCTGGGATCGCCGTCGAGCTCTGGCGTGGATTCTACCAAACAGTACGGCCGACTATTGGGCGCATGCTGGTGACCGTAGACACAGCAATCACTCCGATGTACATGCCTGGCTCCTTGATTGACGTAGCAATGGCTGTCTTGAATGCCAACACCGCGCGCAGCCTCGCCTTGGACGCAAGTCATGAAAATTTCAAAAAGCTACAGCGGTTCCTGAAAGGACGACTCGTCACTATCAAAACCGGTGATGGCCCACCGCGCACCAAAACTGTACGCGATCTCGTCCCCGGCCCAGTTGGCCACTATGAATTTTGCCCAGGGGGGAGTGGGGCAACCACCACAATTGCTGTATGTGCCACTTCTCTCACCTCCCTGTTCACTGATTCTTGGCGCTTCAGGAACATTACTTCAAAACGTACCACATAACGCTGCAGTATCCCAACATGATCGGTGTTGTAACCTCGCCCAACAGCGCCCCGTTCAAGGTCGTGATCCCGCTTGAATTGTGCACGTTGGTCCCGGGTCAACAGTACAAAAAGAAGCTGCCTCCAGAGGTCACCCAGGATGTCAGAACCTTTGCGTCGTTGGCACCCGGTAAACGCCTTCAAATAATTGTCGGGGAAGGAGCACCACGTTCTCCGGTACAAGATTACGACATGAGCGAGTTCTTGGTGGACGCTGGAATGCAGATCGAGAAGCGGCCACTTACTATCGCGGGTCATTTGCTCCCACCTCCAGGCTTGGTCTATAAATCCCTGTCACTGGTAAGAGAGTGGCCATGCTAGCGCGTGGCATAGCTAACTGCTACAATGGCAGCACCCACGCGACGGCGCGTGGAAGGTCAACAAGTTTTACCGGCCAGCACACATGCAGAACTGGGCAGTCCTCAATTTTGATCCCTCTCGTATCGGCTCGGATGTCTTTAGGCAAACGGTTAACAGCATTGTAAAACATTGCGGTGACTTGGGTAAGCCGCAGTCCAGCTGTTATGCAGACACTGACTCACTGCAGGTATGAGTACGTGAATCTACCCCATGGCTATATATCATCGCCCATCGACTCGCAGCTGTGAGCAGGCCTGTACATATGGGGGCCGGCAACGCGCATAACCCTGAGTCGGTAAGCGAAAACAAAACTCATCGGAATGAGGTTTTCTGATTAGTAGACAGGCTATCGAGAAAGCGTGTATCGAGCTTGGCGGCGCACATAAAGTGGACATGATCGTAGTGCTCCTTCCCGCCAGCGCGGAGGCCATTCGAACTTCAGTCAAGTTTTTATGCGACGTGAAGTTTGGTGAGTATATCCCTTCATTCTCAGAAACTTTCGTGATTACCGTAGGTGTCCGGTCCCAATGTCTGCGTCAAACCAAGCTGCAAAAGGCAGCTCCTCAATACTTTAAGAACATATGTATGTCGAAAGATTAATGTCCCAAGCACGCTAACATCAAACACAGGCTTAAAGTAAGAATCCTTTTAACCCCTCAGCCTGAGATGCCGACAAAGTCCAGACTCAACGCACGTCTCGGCGGCGTGAACGCGGTTGTGGACTCCCCTATCTTGGCCGAAATCATGGCCAAGCCAACCATGATAATGGGGGCGGATGTGACGCACCCTCCGGCGGGTGCAAATCGGCCGTCCGTTGCTAGTGTTGTCTGGTCTTATGACAAGGTTGGCGTGAGGTACTGCGCAACGACGAGAGTACAACTCCCGCGCATGGAGATTATCCAGGATCTCAAAGAGATGGTCAAAATGGCAGTGATCATGTTTGGCGACCAATATCGAAGACCGCCCTCCAATGTGATTTTCTTCAGGGATGGTGTGTCTGAGGGAGAATTTGCTGCAGTAGAACAGGCTGAGATTGGGGAAATTGAAGGCAAGAAAATCCTCAAGGCAAGAAAATACGCTGATCCTTATCCTGGTCCAGCCGCTTTCGACGCAGTGTGGATCGAACGGACAGTGCCAGTGGAACTGCCGAAGCCACGCCTCACTTTCATAGTTGTTGGAAAACGCCACCACGTCAAATTCTTCCCTTCCTCAAACGAACAGAGGTACATTCGCCCGTTCAGTGCTCCGTCCTGTGACATTGACTTTGTGCTGTCTAGCGTCAAGGACGGCAAAACTGGGAACTGTCGGCCGGGTACATCATTGATTTTCCTCTTCCTTTCTTTGCGTGAATCATGTCATCCAGGGCTCGTAGTACACACCGGCCTCTCAAACCCTCGATTTCCAGACTTCTATCTGCAATCGCATATGGCCATCCAAGGCAGTGAGTTACCAGCTCGCCAAACTACAAATGTATAATTGCTCAGTAAATTTCAGCGTCGCGATCAGCCCACTACACCATCCTGCGGGATGACTTGTTTCATTGCCAAATCGACAAGTCGGTCTTTCTTCCCTTGATTCTTCGTCGCTCATCCGTGTAAAGACTTGCGGAGTTGTCCTTTGCCCTGTGTCATGTGTATGCAAGAGCGACATGTTCTGTGTCAATTCCTGCACCTGTATACTGTGCGTTAGTTGTCTTTCACTTTTGTTTTCGCCAACTGATAAGAAAAGATGCCGATTTGGCATGCGCCAGGAGCCAGTTTCACTTCGATCCAGACGCAAGCATAACCCTGGAAGACTCCGCGACCGGGGGACAAGATGAGTTCAAGCTGGACCCCTGGGTGAAAGCCTACAACGCGATCAACGAACGGGTGAAAGGATCGATGTATTTTCTATGAATGGTGTTAGGGAGAGGGGGGATAGAGAGAGAGTTGCGTTTCTCCGCATAGCGCTAGCCTCTAAGATACATCAGAGGGAGTTTCAACATCTCGAAATCGTAAACATTTCTGTAGTAAAATCCGGTAAAACGAGGGTCCTGCGCCCCGTGCAGTGTACGGTACCGTACTCTCTCCATCTGGCCGTACTCTCTCCATCTGTCAACATTAGCTCACTGCATTCGGGGTACCTTCAACCTGAAACGCTCATAAAAGGTCGAGCTCAGCGGTTTGAACGGAACGTTCTCCGACGATCGGGCTTTGATGAGGCATAACTAGCATATCTGTCAGAGGGTCGACGATGTGCCAATCAATACGTTCAACCTCCCGAAATGCAACGTCCCAAGGAAATCGTGACCACGGGTCTGAAGTTCGGTGTTTCTGCGTTTCCAGGTCGTAAATGTAAGCATAGGATGCCTTGAGTCTTGCAGCTTCGTCCTTGGAATCTTTGTCAGCGACCGGAGCAAGGCGGAAGCATATTCCGAACTCGGCTGATAACAAGATCCGCTGGACCGTCAGCGAATTTTCGAGAAAGTTCTCTCAGTATATCCTGCCGCTGCTCGATAGGTAGGTTCGTAAACTGGTCTTCTCGCAAAAAAAGAAAACACGAATTAATGGGTCGTTCCGCAAGCAACATAAAGCTGGGGGACGTACTCCCTCGTGCAATCCTTGTTCTGTGCTCCTCGTACATTGCTTTCACATGACACTTTATCTTGTGGCAGTCTGTGCGTTCCAATCGCTTCAGGGCGGCGTTGATTTTACTATCAGCATTGTTGACGTCTGACGGTATACGGTCCAGCAGCAAAGTATGCAGACTGTCGTAGGCTTGACGATCAAGGGATTCTAGTCGCTCAAAATCTACCCAGGGGTTAATAAGGTCTCGATCCTCAGTGTGTCTGATATCGAAGCTGTTTTCAAGTTTTCGGGCAAGAGTGATTCTCCAGTTACTTGAGGTGACATGTTGGAATAATTGATCCATGACGAATGGAGTTAGGCTCTCCGGTCGATGCAACGGGGGAAGGTTGGTCGTGTCCCGGCTTGGTTTATTTTCTTCGTGCTCCTTCCACTTCATGTCATGATCAACATAGGAGCTGACCCTGCACCAATAAGAATGTCTAACCGTAGGAGGCCTCCAGTCATAGGCCTGCACATCCTCGGAATAGGTCGCTGGTTTGACCTTCAGTCCAGTCTTCGCACCATCCAATGTTTTACAGAACCTGAAAGGTGGATGAAGGGAATCAGTACCCGGCTGATAACAGCGCGCATGCGACTGACATGTACGCAAGCCGAATAGTTTCAGGGTGTGTATAACCCAATGAATACGCTGCGTTCAGGTGCCAGTTTGAATATTTCCCCACTACTGGACTACCGGATAGGCCGCCTAATAGATAATCTTGCATGTTGGAAATTTTCTCCTGTTCGGAGGCGAGTTTCGTCCTTTCAAGAAACTCTTCGACAGTTTCATTATCTGTCAAAAATCCAGCCGACACAGAGGGAGGTTCTTCCGAGTAGCCCGTTGGAGCGTTTGTGAATGGCTCCACCAAGCTTGGGTGCCAGATCAGCAGCCCTTTGTCGCCATCGTAATCTCCGCCAGACAGATAGTCTGCAGCACGCCGTGTACCCCTTGTGGAGCAGACTATGACATCCGTGAGGTAACGGAGTGCGGGTACGTCTACCGCTTTCCACTAACAGTATTTGACCAATGCTGTGCAATGAATCACTGTTCACTCACTTTCTGTACATCAGTTGGTAGCTACATTGTTTAACGGTGATGCCAATTGATTCTCGAAG
Source organism: Mycena vitilis (assembly GCA_029203975.1). NCBI lineage: Eukaryota > Fungi > Basidiomycota > Agaricomycetes > Agaricales > Mycenaceae > Mycena > Mycena vitilis. Next base: position 11,646 of record JARGYF010000286.1, on the reverse strand, counting down.
GGACAGAACTCACTTTGCATGGATGGCGTGTAATCAGAGCATAACCCAGCAGTGTATCCGTAGGCTGTCCTTTGATCGTTCGAAGATCACGTCCGGAGCTGCGGAAAAAGAATTCCCCGGTGCCCAATACGTCCAGCTCATCGGGAACGAGGAAGGCCATGGCGGAAAAACCGGTCGGCAGTTCGAGTCGGTAGGAGTGAAGATAGCGATTAATGTATCCATCGACGATCATCCGAAGTTTGTATCTGAGGATGTTACACGTTTTGGGACAGAATCCCGAGTCCAGTAAAGCCATCACCGTCTCTTCCAATGAGGAGGGGCATCCCGATATCTCGTCCTCCCACCAGGCTATGCTTTGCGATTGAGCGGGAATTTCTTCTTCTTCTGTAGAGATGTCTGTTGCTTCATTTTCCCGCTCCGAATAACCTTTGACTCTAGCCAGAATTGTGTCCTGTCGCGCAAGGCGTGACGAGATAACACCTCCGATATGTGCGACCGCACACCAAAGTCGTTCCATGGCCATTGGTCCCTCCCAACATGTCAAGGGATCGAGGGTTCTCGCCAGAGTCTGCTCTAGTAGATCCACAAACACCGAGGACGGAACACCATTTTCGGACAGATTTATAATCGTTTCTATAGCAAGCCTGCAGTTGGCCTTTGTGTGGGATGAACGAAGCAAATCGATGGTACGAAATGAAAGATCGTTGCAGTCGGCGTCACAGTGCTGTATTTTAATTTGCGAAGTTCTCAACCAAATGCGAGGCGTGTCGTCACTGTCAGTCGGATGTAGTACAAGCAACCCCTAAAATATTCGCTGGTTAGAAGGTGATGCGAGATCGGCAGCATACCTTTGCGCCTATGATCACTATTAGTCGATACAATCACGAAATTCGCGTGACAGACCTTTAACTCGGCATTGGATGGCAGTAGGCCACGTTTCCATCTTTAAGTTGTTGTATATCATATGGAGAGCAGCTTTATTGACGAGACCTGCACCATCAGTCATGACGCTGCCGCTTTCCGAATCTGTTGATCTGGATTCGCACCAAAATGAAAAAAAGAAGAAGCCCGGACATACATATATCGGGAATCATTTCGATACATGCAGTATCCAGTCTAAGAGCAGGCGCTGAATTGGATCTTCCGAGAGCAAACCTGGGACGAATAAATTGCGATGAAACCAGGCGGGATGATCAAGCTTACCTTGAGGCCCATTTGACCATAGTCTGTATGCATACAGTGATTAGGGCGGTCCATCATTACAGTAGTAGGTCTCACGCACTTGGCCTGGATTGCTTTCGATGGGATTGTGCCAAGCTAAAAATCGGGATAGAGATGGAAGGTCGGGATGGAACCGGGTTGGATGGATGCGGTTGCCCTCTACAAACTCGTTGGTCCGTACGAGGAAGAGTCTTGAGTCCTTTGTGTCAAAGGCCCTGAACACCCCGCCAAGGAGAATGAAAGGCCGTTTCACGTAACGGTCAATGTCTGATGGCCGGTAGTGCACCTCATCGGGGAATGTCAGAGTCAAAAGATTGCTGGAACCCCATCGGCGACGGACACGATCAGAGTGTTCAAGTTGTGGTGCATGGAGATGGAAGAGTAGCTCAGATTTGTTTTCTGGGTGGAAGTACGCTATGCCTGCAAATTTGATTTTGCCTCCAAACCAACCAGATTGGGCGAACGGACTAAAACCTATGCAAGCTAGTTAGCCAGTAGACATGTAGACAGCACCATAGCGAACCACAACCGCTCAGCTCATCCTTCGTGCGGTTTGAATTTTCGAGATCCAACTCCAGCCACGGAGACTGCAAGCTATGCCTGTGAGACATTTGATACTATGGAATGAACGGAAAGATACGCACCTTGGTTTCTGCCTCCCTCGAGAACAACGGGCTCTTCGAATGCCGATGAAAAATCTCGTTTACTCGAACAATACCGTCAGAATTCGTTTTAACATCGTTTAGAACCTCGAGGCGGTCAGACAGCACGTCAAAGCTTGTCTTCGTCTTGGACGCGAGACGTGCGATTTCGTACTGGATTCCATATGGGACCTTTGAAACCTGGAATTTCCGTTGAAGGTGCGGGAAGTGCCACTGGAAGTTGGACGAAATGAAATGATTAGCGAGACTCTTACTTTCTAAAAAGGATATCTGTACAATAATCACTGGTTCCTGAATGTCAATCCTGGATCCCTTCTGAGGCTGGCATGGGGAGTCTATAAAGTCGCGGCCTTTCCGCTTCCGTGGAGAATCTGAGCCATTTAAAGATCAGTACAAACTCGTCAAGTTCAAGTTGCACGCTGTTCATTCACCTAGTTTTGCCGCGACTGCCATCTTCGACGGGTTGAGTTGTGATCAAGGTCGTACTCGTGACTGCCACAGAATGTGAAGTCAGCGGCTGTGCACGGGACCGAATCGCGAAACCGGCATCGGAGACACCGGGTTGACCGGAGGTCAGTGATCGGTCACGGTGATCACCGATCGGGGTTTCGATTTTGCCGCACGTCGCCCAAGTCAGCGTCAAATATTCAGTTGCTTGAACCAAGCACGTCCTACTTGGTTCGAATTTGAAAAGCGTGCCTGCGGTAGTGTTGCCGCGGTCCGGTTCGGTCCAGTTCAGCATGGAATTTTCCGAACGCTGAACCGGACTTTCGGTCCGGTTCAGCCAACTCCCTCGTTGAACTGGACCGACGTCCAGGTCCAGTTCACGTCCGGACGCGTCCGAACGTATTTTTTCTTCCCACGCCTTACAACCACCCAATTTTTCTTCCAAAGTGTTTTCAACAGCGATATACAGATGCCTGTTACTGCAAAACTCTCCTTATAACACAGATTAAGCTCAAATGCCCACAACTCAACCGCAACTTGGCCATCCATGTCTATCTGATGGCATCAGCGCGCTCAAAGCAATTAGTTCAAGGTCCTTGCGTGCTGATTTTCCGGTCATGGAGTCGGGGGATATTCCACATAGTGCCCACACGTTGAGGGTAATCAAATCGCTGTGAACACTTCCACCAAAAACACCTTGTAGATGCACTTTTGAAGAACAAAAATATCTTCGCGTTCACGAAATTTCAAAAATTTCTGAAGGCTGAACCGGACCTTCGGTTCGGTTCGGTTCAGCGAACACCACAGGCACTGAACCGGACTTCGGTCCAGTTCAGGTCCGGTTCGCGTTCAGTATCGGTTCAGGACCGAACCGCGGTAACACTAGCCTGCGGAGTGTTTCAGGTGGTGCGGTGGGGATTCTGAGATGCACGGGGAAATTCCTGATGTGATTGCCACTGATGCTGTGATATTCCCCCGGGGCAGCATTAAAATTTTGGTTGTCTGAACCAAGCACGGATTAGTTGCAGAGAAACTGTGCGCGCGGAGTCTTTGAAGGGGTGCGGTGGATGAAATGCGGAGGGCATTTTTGAGGTGATGCGGTGATATTCCCCCGAGCGGCGTTAAAGTTTGCAGTTGCCTGAACCGAGCACACATTAGTTGGTGCGAAATCAAAAACAACTGTGCTTGCAGAGTGTTTGAAGGGGTGCGGTGGAGAATTTGGGATGCACGCGGCATTTTTGAGGTGATGCGGTGGTATTCCCCCGGGCGGCGTTAAAAATTCAGTTGTCTGAACCGAGCAAGGACTAGTTGCAGAGAAACTGTGCGCGCAGAGGGTTTGAAGGGGTGCGGTGGAGAATTCGAGATCCATGGTGCATTTTTGAGGTGATGCTGGTATTCCCCCGGGCGGCGTAAAAAATTTAGTTGTCTGAACCGAGCAAGGACTAGTTGCAGAGAAACTGTGCCTGCGGAGTCTTTGAAAGGGTGCGGTGGAGAATTTGAGATGCACGCGGCATTTTTGAGGTGATGCGGTGGTATTCCCCCGGGCAGCGTTAAAAATTTAGTTGTCTGAACCGAGCAAGGACTAGTTGCAGAGAAGTTGGTTCGAAATCAAAAACAACTGTGCTTGCAGCGGGTTTGAAGGGGTGCGGTGGAGAATTTGAGATGCACCGGGCATTTATGAGGTGATGCTGTGATATTCCCCCGGGCGGCATTAAAAATTCAGTTGCCTGAACCGAGCAAGGACTAGTTGCAGAGAAACTGTGCGCGCAGAGGGTTTGAAGGGGTGCAGTGGAGAATTCGAGATCCACGGTGGATTTTTGAGGTGATGCGGTGGTATTCCCCCGGGCGGCGTTAAAAATTCAGTTGTCTGAACCGAGCAAGGACTAGTTGCAGAGAAACTGTGCTTGCAGCGGGTTTGAAGGGGTGTGGTGGAGAATTTGAGATGCACGCGGCATTTTTGAGGTGATGCGGTGGTATTCCCCCGGGCGGCGTTAAAATTTCAGTTGTCTGAACCGAGCACGGACTAGTTGCAGAGAAGTTGGTTCGAAATCAAAAACAACTGTGCTTGCAGAGGGTTTGAAGGGGTGCGGTGGAGAATTTGAGATGCACGCGGCATTTTTGAGGTGATGCGGTGATATTCCCCCGGGCGGTTAAAATTTCAGTTGCCTGAACCAAGCACACATTAGTTGGTTCGAAATCAAAAACAACTATGCTTGCAGCGGGTTTGAAGGGGTGCGGTGGAGAATTTGAGATGCACGCGGCATTTGTGAGGTGATGCGGTGGTATTCCCCCGGGCGGCGTTAAAATTTCAGTTGTCTGAACCGAGCACGGACTAGTTGCAGAAGCAAAACACTGTTCTTGCAGCGGGTTTGAAGGGGTGCGGTGGAGAATTTGAGATGCACACGGCATTTTTGAGGTGATGCGGTGATATTCCCCCGGGCGGCGTTAAAATTCAGTTGCTGAACCGAGCACTACAATTCAGTTGGTTACGAAGATGCAAAAACAACTGTGCTTGCAGAGGGTTTGAAGGGGTGCGGTGGAGAATTTGAGATGCACGCGGCATTTTTGAGGTGATGCGGTGGTATTCCCCCGGGCGGCGTTAAAATTTCAGTTGCCTGAACCAAGCACACATTAGTTGGTTCGAAATCAAAAACAACTGTGCTTGCAGCGGGTTTGAAGGGGTGCGGTGGAGAATTTGAGATGCACGCGGCATTTTTGAGGTGATGCGGTGGTATTCCCCCGGGCGGCGTTAAAATTTCAGTTGTCTGAACCGAGCACGGACTAGTTGCAGAGAAGTTGGTTCGAAATCAAAAACAACTGTGCTTGCAGCGGGTTTGAAGGGGTGCGGTGGAGAATTTGAGATGCACCGGGCATTTATGAGGTGATGCTGTGATATTCCCCCGGGCGGCATTAAAAATTCAGTTGCCTGAACCGAGCAAGGACTAGTTGCAGAGAAACTGTGCGCGCAGAGGGTTTGAAGGGGTGCAGTGGAGAATTCGAGATCCACGGTGGATTTTTGAGGTGATGCGGTGGTATTCCCCCGGGCGGCGTTAAAAATTCAGTTGTCTGAACCGAGCAAGGACTAGTTGCAGAGAAACTGTGCTTGCAGCGGGTTTGAAGGGGTGTGGTGGAGAATTTGAGATGCACGCGGCATTTTTGAGGTGATGCGGTGGTATTCCCCCGGGCGGCGTTAAAATTTCAGTTGTCTGAACCGAGCACGGACTAGTTGCAGAGAAGTTGGTTCGAAATCAAAAACAACTGTGCTTGCAGAGGGTTTGAAGGGGTGCGGTGGAGAATTTGAGATGCACGCGGCATTTTTGAGGTGATGCGGTGATATTCCCCCGGGCGGTTAAAATTTCAGTTGCCTGAACCAAGCACACATTAGTTGGTTCGAAATCAAAAACAACTATGCTTGCAGCGGGTTTGAAGGGGTGCGGTGGAGAATTTGAGATGCACGCGGCATTTGTGAGGTGATGCGGTGGTATTCCCCCGGGCGGCGTTAAAATTTCAGTTGTCTGAACCGAGCACGGACTAGTTGCAGAGAAACAGTTTTTGCAGCGGGTTCGAAGGGGTGCGGTGGAGAATTTGAGATGCACACGGCATTTTTGAGGTGATGCAGTGATATTCCCCCGGGCGGCGTTAAAAATCCAGTTGCAGGCGGCATTAAAAATTCAGTGGTCTGAACCGAGCAAGGACTAGTTGCAGAGAAACTGTGCGCGCAGAGGGTTTGAAGGGGTGCGGTGGAGAATTTGAGATGCACGCGGCATTTTTGAGGTGATGCGGTGATATTCCCCCGGGCGGCGTTAAAATTTCAGTTGCCTGAACCAAGCACACATTAGTTGGTTCGAAATCAAAAACAACTGTGCTTGCAGCGGGTTTGAAGGGGTGCGGTGGAGAATTTGAGATGCACGCGGCATTTTTGAGGTGATGCGGTGGTATTCCCCCGGGCGGCGTTAAAATTTCAGTTGTCTGAACCGAGCACGGACTAGTTGCAGAGAAGTTGGTTCGAAATCAAAAACAACTGTGCTTGCAGCGGGTTTGAAGGGGTGCGGTGGAGAATTTGAGATGCACGCGGCATTTTTGAGGTGATGCGGTGGTATTCCCCCGGGCGGCGTTAAAATTTCAGTTGCCTGAACCAAGCACACATTAGTTGGTTCGAAATCAAAAACAACTGTGCTTGCAGCGGGTTTGAAGGGGTGCGGTGGAGAATTTGAGATGCACGCGGCATTTTTGAGGTGATGCGGTGGTATTCCCCCGGGCGGCGTTAAAATTTCAGTTGTCTGAACCGAGCACGACTATTAGTTGGTTCGAAATCAAAACAACTGTGCTTGCAGCGGGTTTGAAGGGGTGCGGTGGAGAATTTGAGATGCACGCGGCATTTTTGAGGTGATGCGGTGGTATTCCCCCGGGCGGCGTTAAAATTTCAGTTGTCTGAACCGAGCACGGACTAGTTGCAGAGAAGTTGGTTCGAAATCAAAAACAACTGTGCTTGCAGCGGGTTTGAAGGGGTGCGGTGGAGAATTTGAGATGCACGCGGCATTTTTGAGGTGATGCGGTGGTATTCCCCCGGGCGGCGTTAAAATTTCAGTTGTCTGAACCGAGCACGGACTAGTTGCAGAGAAGTTGGTTCGAAATCAAAAACAACTGTGCTTGCAGCGGGTTTGAAGGGGTGCGGTGGAGAATTTGAGATGCACGCGGCATTTTTGAGGTGATGCGGTGGTATTCCCCCGGGCGGCGTTAAAATTTCAGTTGCCTGAACCAAGCACACATTAGTTGGTTCGAAATCAAAAACAACTGTGCTTGCAGCGGGTTTGAAGGGGTGCGGTGGAGAATTTGAGATGCACGTGGCATTTTTGAGGTGATGCGGTGGTATTCCCCCGGGCGGCGTTAAAATTTCAGTTGTCTGAACCGAGCACGGACTAGTTGCAGAGAAGTTGGTTCGAAATCAAAAACAACTGTGCTTGCAGCGGGTTTGAAGGGGTGCGGTGGAGAATTTGAGATGCACGCGGCATTTTTGAGGTGATGCGGTGATATTCCCCCGGGCGGCGTTAAAATTTCAGTTGCCTGAACCAAGCACACATTAGTTGGTTCGAAATCAAAAACAACTGTGCTTGCAGCGGGTTTGAAGGGGTGCGGTGGAGAATTTGAGATGCACGCGGCATTTTTGAGGTGATGCGGTGGTATTCCCCCGGGCGGCGTTAAAATTTCAGTTGTCTGAACCGAGCACGGACTAGTTGCAGTTGGTTCGAAATCAAAAACAACTGTGCTTGCAGCGGGTTTGAAGGGGTGCGGTGGAGAATTTGAGATGCACGCGGCATTTTTGAGGTGATGCGGTGGTATTCCCCCGGGCGGCGTTAAAATTTCAGTTGTCTGAACCAAGCACGACATTAGTTGGTTCGAAATCAAAAACAACTGTGCTTGCAGCGGGTTTGAAGGGGTGCGGTGGAGAATTTGAGATGCACGCGGCATTTGTGAGGTGATGCGGTGGTATTCCCCCGGGCGGCGTTAAAATTTCAGTTGTCTGAACCGAGCACGGACTAGTTGCAGAGTTGGTTCGAAATCAAAACAACTGTGCTTGCAGCGGGTTTGAAGGGGTGCGGTGGAGAATTTGAGATGCACGCGGCATTTTTGAGGTGATGCGGTGGTATTCCCCCGGGCGGCGTTAAAATTTCAGTTGTCTGAACCGAGCACGGACTAGTTGCAGAGAAGTTGGTTCGAAATCAAAAACAACTGTGCTTGCAGCGGGTTTGAAGGGGTGCGGTGGAGAATTTGAGATGCACGCGGCATTTGTGAGGTGATGCGGTGGTATTCCCCCGGGCGGCGTTAAAATTTCAGTTGTCTGAACCGAGCACGGACTAGTTGCAGAGAAGTTGGTTCGAAATCAAAAACAACTGTGCTTGCAGCGGGTTTGAAGGGGTGCGGTGGAGAATTTGAGATGCACGCGGCATTTTTGAGGTGATGCGGTGGTATTCCCCCGGGCGGCGTTAAAATTTCAGTTGTCTGAACCAAGCACACATTAGTTGGTTCGAAATCAAAAACAACTGTGCTTGCAGCGGGTTTGAAGGGGTGCGGTGGAGAATTTGAGATGCACGCGGCATTTGTGAGGTGATGCGGTGGTATTCCCCCGGGCGGCGTTAAAATTTCAGTTGTCTGAACCGAGCACGGACTAGTTGCAGAGAAGTTGGTTCGAAATCAAAAACAACTGTGCTTGCAGCGGGTTTGAAGGGGTGCGGTGGAGAATTTGAGATGCACGCGGCATTTTTGAGGTGATGCGGTGGTATTCCCCCGGGCGGCGTTAAAATTTCAGTTGCCTGAACCAAGCACACATTAGTTGGTTCGAAATCAAAAACAACTGTGCTTGCAGCGGGTTTGAAGGGGTGCGGTGGAGAATTTGAGATGCACGCGGCATTTTTGAGGTGATGCGGTGGTATTCCCCCGGGCGGCGTTAAAATTTCAGTTGTCTGAACCGAGCACGGACTAGTTGCAGAGAAGTTGGTTCGAAATCAAAAACAACTGTGCTTGCAGCGGGTTTGAAGGGGTGCGGTGGAGAATTTGAGATGCACGCGGCATTTTTGAGGTGATGCGGTGGTATTCCCCCGGGCGGCGTTAAAATTTCAGTTGTCTGAACCGAGCACGACATTAGTTGGTTCGAAATCAAAAACAACTGTGCTTGCAGCGGGTTTGAAGGGGTGCGGTGGAGAATTTGAGATGCACGCGGCATTTTTGAGGTGATGCGGTGGTATTCCCCCGGGCGGCGTTAAAATTTCAGTTGTCTGAACCGAGCACGGACTAGTTGCAGAGAAGTTGGTTCGAAATCAAAAACAACTGTGCTTGCAGCGGGTTTGAAGGGGTGCGGTGGAGAATTTGAGATGCACGCGGCATTTGTGAGGTGATGCGGTGGTATTCCCCCGGGCGGCGTTAAAATTTCAGTTGCCTGAACCAAGCACACATTAGTTGGTTCGAAATCAAAAACAACTGTGCTTGCAGCGGGTTTGAAGGGGTGCGGTGGAGAATTTGAGATGCACGCGGCATTTTTGAGGTGATGCGGTGGTATTCCCCCGGGCGGCGTTAAAATTTCAGTTGTCTGAACCGAGCACGGACTAGTTGCAGAGAAGTTGGTTCGAAATCAAAAACAACTGTGCTTGCAGAGGGTTTGAAGGGGTGCGGTGGAGAATTTGAGATGCACGCGGCATTTGTGAGGTGATGCGGTGGTATTCCCCCGGGCGGCGTTAAAATTTCAGTTGCCTGAACCAAGCACGACTAGTTGCAGAGTTGGTTCGAAATCAAAAACAACTGTGCTTGCAGCGGGTTTGAAGGGGTGCGGTGGAGAATTTGAGATGCACGCGGCATTTGTGAGGTGATGCGGTGGTATTCCCCCGGGCGGCGTTAAAATTTCAGTTGTCTGAACCGAGCACGGACTAGTTGCAGAGAGTTGGTTCGAAATCAAAAACAACTGTGCTTGCAGCGGGTTTGAAGGGGTGCGGTGGAGAATTTGAGATGCACGCGGCATTTGTGAGGTGATGCGGTGGTATTCCCCCGGGCGGCGTTAAAATTTCAGTTGTCTGAACCAAGCACACATTAGTTGGTTCGAAATCAAAAACAACTGTGCTTGCAGCGGGTTTGAAGGGGTGCGGTGGAGAATTTGAGATGCACGCGGCATTTTTGAGGTGATGCGGTGGTATTCCCCCGGGCGGCGTTAAAATTTCAGTTGTCTGAACCGAGCACGGACTAGTTGCAGAGAAGTTGGTTCGAAATCAAAAACAACTGTGCTTGCAGAGGGTTTGAAGGGGTGCGGTGGAGAATTTGAGATGCACGCGGCATTTGTGAGGTGATGCGGTGGTATTCCCCCGGGCGGCGTTAAAATTTCAGTTGCCTGAACCAAGCACACATTAGTTGGTTCGAAATCAAAAACAACTGTGCTTGCAGCGGGTTTGAAGGGGTGCGGTGGAGAATTTGAGATGCACGCGGCATTTTTGAGGTGATGCGGTGGTATTCCCCCGGGCGGCGTTAAAATTTCAGTTGTCTGAACCAAGCACGACTAGTTAGAGTTGGTTCGAAATCAAAAACAACTGTGCTTGCAGCGGGTTTGAAGGGGTGCGGTGGAGAATTTGAGATGCACGCGGCATTTGTGAGGTGATGCGGTGGTATTCCCCCGGGCGGCGTTAAAATTTCAGTTGTCTGAACCAAGCACGACATTGAGTTGGTTCGAAATCAAAAACAACTGTGCTTGCAGCGGGTTTGAAGGGGTGCGGTGGAGAATTTGAGATGCACGCGGCATTTTTGAGGTGATGCGGTGGTATTCCCCCGGGCGGCGTTAAAATTTCAGTTGTCTGAACCAAGCACGGACTAGTTGCAGAGAAGTTGGTTCGAAATCAAAAACAACTGTGCTTGCAGAGGGTTTGAAGGGGTGCGGTGGAGAATTTGAGATGCACGCGGCATTTGTGAGGTGATGCGGTGGTATTCCCCCGGGCGGCGTTAAAATTTCAGTTGTCTGAACCGAGCACGGACTAGTTGCAGAGAAGTTGGTTCGAAATCAAAAACAACTGTGCTTGCAGCGGGTTTGAAGGGGTGCGGTGGAGAATTTGAGATGCACGCGGCATTTGTGAGGTGATGCGGTGGTATTCCCCCGGGCGGCGTTAAAATTTCAGTTGCTGAACCAAGCACACATTAGTTGGTTCGAAATCAAAAACAACTGTGCTTGCAGCGGGTTTGAGGGGTGCGGTGGAGAATTTGAGATGCACGCGGCATTTGTGAGGTGATGCGGTGGTATTCCCCCGGGCGGCGTTAAAATTTCAGTTGTCTGAACCGAGCACGGACTAGTTGCAGAGAAGTTGGTTCGAAATCAAAAACAACTGTGCTTGCAGCGGGTTTGAAGGGGTGCGGTGGAGAATTTGAGATGCACGCGGCATTTTTGAGGTGATGCGGTGGTATTCCCCCGGGCGGCGTTAAAATTTCAGTTGTCTGAACCAAGCACACATTAGTTGGTTCGAAATCAAAAACAACTGTGCTTGCAGCGGGTTTGAAGGGGTGCGGTGGAGAATTTGAGATGCACGCGGCATTTTGAGGTGATGCGGTGGTATTCCCCCGGGCGGCGTTAAAATTTCAGTTGTCTGAACCGAGCACGGACTAGTGCAGAGAGTTGGTTCGAAATCAAAAACAACTGTGCTTGCAGCGGGTTTGAAGGGGTGCGGTGGAGAATTTGAGATGCACGCGGCATTTGTGAGGTGATGCGGTGGTATTCCCCCGGGCGGCGTTAAAATTTCAGTTGTCTGAACCGAGCACGGACTAGTTTGCAGAGATGTTGGTTCGAAATCAA
>JARGYF010000285.1:0-39719 GCA_029203975.1 Mycena vitilis | reverse complement strand
AGCCCAGTACCGACACTACCATGGGACGACGCATCATTGCTCATCCCTGAATTCGAATTCCATGGGACCTTCTCGAGTTCCTGGATATTCACTGGAGAGCCCAGGCGCGGACAACGAGGAGGAAGAGGATACTTAACCACCATATCATTCGGACTGTTATCACGCCCGATGAACTTGTTTGTCGAGAACGTCCACCCCCACTGGCCCGTAGCATGCCGGGGCTATTTGGAACGGAACCTATATCCGTTTCGTCGACAATCAGCCAGGTATCTGCCATGGGAGACGACGACCCCCACGGGATTATGCGACGAGGCGCTAGAAGAGCAGTTAATATCCTGCAACTTCGAAGCGCCCGCGTAATACACAACATCTGGACACGCGGAAACAGAAAACGCCTCACCCGCGAGACTGGGTGGGCTACGGGCCGATGGTTTGACGCTTGCGCCGACCTCATGGGCCCTATACCACTCACCTGCCACCTCTACGGGAGATCAATCACGAGATTAATCTCGTTGATGAGAAGGCCGTGTACAATTTCCACATGCCCAGGTGCCCGGAGGCGCTTCGACCCGAGCTACGGGCCAAGATACAGCGGTACACCGAGGCGGGCTGGTGGGAATGACTCCCGTATCACAAGCCGCCCCGCTGCTGTGCATCCCTAAAAAGGACGCTAAGCTACGTACCGTTGTGACGCCCGACAGCGCAACGACAACACCGTAAAGATGTTACGCCCTTCCCCGACCAAGACGCTATACGCATGGACGTGGCAAGGGCGAAACACCGATCCAAGATCGACATGTCTGATGCGTACGAGCAAGTACGCATTATTGACCGTGACATCTGGAAGACGGCATTCGCTACTCCATTGGGACTGCGTTGTCGCGAGTGATGCAGCAGGGCGACTGTAACGCGCCCGCTACATTCCAGCGACTAATGACGTGGGTGTTCCGGGATGTGATTGGCGATTTCATCCATGTATACCTGGATGACATATTTATATTTTCCGAGACGGTAGCGGAACACGAGCACACCTTGAGCTCGTGTTCTCCCGTCTCAGGGAACAAAGCTCTACTTGAGCAAGAAAAAATGTGATTTATATTCCAAGAACATGGACTGCCTTGGACATCGCATTGATGACCGAGGCCTACATGTGGACGCAGACAAGACGGCCAAAGTACTCGATTGGAGTCCCCGCGGTCGCACAACGAGGTGCAACGGCTACTTGGGCTAATACAATACTTAGCCCACTTCCTGCCGGATATATCCCACTACATTCTCCTCTGGAGGGCATATGCAGAGGGGACAGGCGTTTTCATGGCGCCCATTCCATCAGCTATGCCTAGAGCGGATAAAAGCCATTGTCCGTAAGACTCCTATACTACGCCCGATCGACATGAAGAACCCCGATCCTATATGGATTGTGTGCGACGCTTCAGTTGTAGGGGTTGGGGCGCTATATGGACAAGGCCCGGACTGGAAGACGTGTCGCCCGGCGGGATTTCTATCTAAGAAATTCACGGCGGCTCAGCGGTCCTACAAGACCTACGAGCAGGAGGCTCTGGCCATCATTGAATCCTTACTTAAATGGGAGGATAAGCTGATAGGCCGGAAGATCATGATTGCCTCGGACCATAAGGCTCTTCTGGCTGTGAAAACGGCCGCTAGGAGCGGACTCAACGGGCGACTCATACGCTGGGACGAATATCTGTCTCGATTCGACTTCGAAATCATTCACGTCGAGGGAGTCCAGAATAAAGTGGCTGACTGCCTGTCCCGCTACTACGAGAACGATACGGCTGAAGACCACTACGAGGAAGAAGAGTTTGTCATGCAGACGAGCGCCTCGACCCCGAGCTGGAGTTCATGACCCGGCTACGGGAGGGAGAACTCAAGGAATCCCGTGTGGCTCTCATGGCTCGACGAGTCAGCGAGCCCGTGGAGGCCCGGATATTGGAGGCTCAGGAGATGGAGAAGCACGCGGAGCAGATGAAGACGCGAGGCTTTGACATCTCCGCGATATCTCTGGAGGAATCTCTCAAGTCCGTTGAGCCGTTGAGGACACGGGTTGAAGGGAACTCTGGGTTTATCGCAGCGGTGAAAGCGGGGTATGGATCCGACTCAGTCTTATCCAGGTTGTGCAGAACCCCGCGGCGTACAGCTCGTTCTCAGTAGACGACGGGCTGGTATTTGCCCGGAACGTAGCCGGTCAAAAATGCCTCGCTATTCCCCGAGAGGTCCGGCTTCATAACAAGCGGACCCTCACAGAGATTTGCTATTGATCAGGCCCACAACACTCTAGGCCACCTAGGCGAACTACGCACGTCCGAATATGTGCGGCGGTGGTATTGGTGGCCAAAAATGGGCCAAGAGATAGCGGCTTTCTGTAACAGCTGTGGCGCCTGTGCAATGGCCAAGACCATTAACCAGGCGCCCGCTGGCTTGCTGCATTCACTTCCCATCCCGCGCCATCCATGGGACTCGATCGGGATGGACTTCGTCGGGCCCATTCCCGAGTTGCTAGGGTACAATTACATGCTGGTAGTCATTTGCAGACTGACCAGCATGGTCGCGCTGATTCCCATGAAAGTCACGGACACATCGTCGGATGTGGCCTGGCTGTTTGTGAGGGATATAGTTCGACTACATGGTATCCCGTCCTCGATCATATCGGACCGGGATGCCAAATTCACTTCGAAATTCTGGCGGGAGCTGCATAGATTGACAGGGACGAAACTACTGATGTCCACCTCGTTCCACCCGCAAACTGACGGGGTGTCGGAGCGTGCCATTCGTAATGTCACCCAAATACTGCGCTCAATCGTCGACCCAACGCAACGAGACTGGGTATACCTCATACCCATGATCGAATTCGCTATCAACTCCAGCATTAGCGCATCTACGGGGTTCGCGCCGTTTGAACTCAACTACGGCTACGTACCCCGGATGGGGGGGATCGGGGCTGAGCCCACGGTCTACCCAGGAGTCCGAGAATTTGTCGACAAGGCCCTCGCTAATATAGCACTTGCGCACGATAATATTATCGAGGCGCGAGTAAGAGCTACATATTACGCGAATAAAGGTCGCCGAGAAGAAGTTCCCTACGAGGAAGGAGAAATGGTTTATCTATCCACGAAAAACCTCAACCTTCCCAAGGGTAGGGCTCGAAAACTAGCCCCGAAATTCATCGGCCCTTACAAGATCACCAAGGCTCAGCCGGGCACATCTAACTACACATTAGAGCTGCCCAGCGAGCTAACAAGTCGTCGCATTCACCCGAAATTCCATGGCTCACTACTTCGGCCATACGAGGCCAACGACGGGACCATATTCCCTAGTCGCGAAGCACAACACTTCTACGACTTTGGGATGCCCGACGACCAGGAGTGGTTCGTTGACGAGATAGTCAAGCACCGCTGGACGGGTCGAAAGGTCGAGTTCTGGGTGAAGTGGACGGCGGGCGATTTCACATGGGAACCGCCCGCCTCGCTCAACGACCTGCAGGCGCTCGACGATTACTTCGAGGCATACGGGGTCGAGAGATGGCAAGATTTGCCCAAACCCGGACCGGAATAATACCGGCCCGGACGGGCACGCCCGGCACGATGCGAACACATCATTGTTTGGCATCAAGGGACTTGCCAATTCCTATTTTCTCGCAGCACCACCATGGCGTATCAAGGCCCCGACACACACGACCCCCAGATGTGGGTCAAATCTGCTAAAGGCGCCCTGTACTGGCGCCACCGCTCCATGAGCTTTTGGAAGGGCCCGCGCAACGATCGCGTCTGGGTCCCATCTCTCGACACCCCGGATGGAATGCCCAAACCGCCGGACGATCTGGGAAATGTGGGCGACTATGAGGGCGCGTCGAGCGCCCCGGTTGCCCCTCCTCCTGCCCCCACTCCGAGCACGTTGCATCTATTCGGATCGCGCCCAAATCCATTCGCGTCCAGCCCACCGTCGAACTCGATAGGATATGGACGTCGTGACGACGGCCCCTACCAGGGATCGAGCGGACTGCCTTCGTATGGGCCGCTTCCTCACTCACGAGTAAACGACCGTGGCTACACTGGCCCGTTCGCTCGGACTCTACGTGACTGGGAGCCGACTCATAGTCAAGGACGCGATGATCGCGACCACGGACGGGACAGTCGTGGGCCACCGCACCAAATGCACGGAGACAGCGGCAGGCCCTACCGTTCCGACCAACGCAGCGATTTCGGGCACTCTATGGGCAGCCAAAACGTCCGCGAAGACCATCGCTCGCAGTCTCAAGAAATACAGACTGCGAACCGCGAGCGGGTATTGCGCGAACGACTGGGATCCCGTGGTGCCAGCGCAACTCCTTCGGCCGCGTCAACGACGCACGACCACCCAAAGGTCGAGGACGCCAAGCTGGACAACCGCGGCAACCCGATACTCCCACACGACGCGGCGGGCGAGGAGGAGAGCGAGTATGACGGGACGAGCCCATCTGAGGATGAAGGCGACGCCCTCAAAAAGTTCCAAGCCCGCGAGACGATTCGCGTCGGCGAGGCCCGCCGAAAGGTTGGGCCCGCAACGGCTATCGCCCCTGAGGCTCCCGCCCCGGCTGAAACAGTGGGGGCGGGTCGCTGGGGAAGTGTGAACCTGGCGAATGTCCCCGCCATGCGCAATCTACTGCGCTGGATGGCGGCCGGATGCCCCCGTGCGAGGGCTATGTTTGTTTACCTCCGCGACTACTATGGCACCAATCCGACGGCGCGTCGGTCGGACGGGATGCAGTACCTGTTCCGCCGACAGACCCCCGCGGAAACCACCTGGCTGGTGGCGTCGACTGGATCGGCGACCCCGATGAGTCGCCGCGGTAACAGCACTGCCCCGTCTCGCAACGAGCGGCGGCGCCGCGCTAAGGCAGCTCGGGCGGGTACGCTGACACTCGGCCCCACCCAGCCCGCAGATGCGGCACCTGTGGGCGACCCCGACGTCCCGATGCCCGCCGCAGTGGTTGAGGCCCCTTACGAGCGTTCGTACTTGGGAACGGCGCCCTTGCCGGAGAATTCTAACGACTTCTCGAGGCTGATGGGCCCCGCAGCCCCCTTGAGCTACGTCCTCGAACAACTCACCCGTGTTCCTCCTCGCGGATGGACACAGGGTGTGCGGCTGTGGAATGGCGCGTGGCCTACCGAAGAATCACCGGTAGGGTCGCGCCCTTTACTGGGAGACGTACTCGCCGCGCGACTAGTGAATTTCCTCGCCCCAGCCCGCGATGAACAGGGATCGCTTCACCGCATCCGGTTCGTTGACGAAGCGCTGCTGGGATTCTCAATTTTCGGATTGTTCGAACGTTTTGTTACGCGGGGCAACTATATCGCTGATTCTCGCCCGGTGGAGCGATACGGGTTTGACGGGACGAACCTGGAGATGTCGCACGTGTTCGCATACATCGTGCAGCACGGAGTACACCCAGGGTCATCGGCGGCGACCGCTCTGCACTCCTACGCGACGTCGTGGCGCAACCTGCGAGATAATATTGCCAACCCGACGCGCCCGGCGGCCGCTCCAGATTCGGAGTCGTTCGAGGCGAGCCCGCGAGACAATCGCGACGTGCTCAACTGGCCCGACAGCCGGATCATCCCCTGGAGTGTACTCACCCACGGACCAGTGCGCCCGGGAGTGTCGACCACTTACCCGCGCTTTCCTGCACACGCCGAGGCCGCACCAGCTACCACGAACGAAATCGCGGCTCCAAACGAGGGCCCGATTGTACCAATGGATGAAGACACGGAGATGGTACCCACCGGAGGCGAAGAAACCCCGGTAGACGAAGACGCCGCGAAAGCGAAGACGGCGGACGAGAAGGTTGACCAACCGCCCGTGTGACACAGGGCGGACGGTACAACACCCCGCTGCAAGCAAAATGGCCATCGCGATGGGAATTAGGCGTTACGCCGAAATACCCACATAAAACGTCGACGCCAAAAAATTTTTCTTTTCTATAATCATGTCGGACTCGGAGTCTCGTCCTGGGGGGAAGAGTGTAAGGAGTCCGCATGGCCCTCTGCAGGGCCTGCGGCTACCTTACTATATATTCACTTGTACTTTGTTCTATTTGTAGTAATTAGTAACCGAGGGTTCCGGGTGGGGTAAGCAACTTACACCCAACCGTGAACTCCTGGTATCTATTCAATATAGTACTTGGATTGGTTCATTCTGGGTGATTCAGTTAAGGCTTAAAATCACCCCTCTTATAGCGGCCGGTCTTGGTTTCGCCCACCTCGTCCCGCACGGTAGCGTCCCCGACGGGATTACCGAGGCGGACGTGGCGATCTTCGACGCGATTCTGTCGAAGAAAGAATCGTCTTTTCGTTCGGCCCTCCTTCCGCTGTGCGACCGTAAGCTTATCCTTGGCGAGGTACGTGTCTTTTACTCCATCTTTCCCTATTTCTTCCTCTAACTTTCCTTTCTCCCTTTTTTCCATAAGGCCTGCGCCCGCTGCAGTCGTCTCTCCCCCTGCCTCGCCGTGTTGTCCGACAAACCGCGCAAACTCAACGCCCGCACGATGACGCAGACCTGCGTCTCGTGCCAGGTTTTGCACGTTAGCTGCGGAACAGTCGGATGCGATTATTTCCCGGGGACGAGTACGTTCCTCTTGTTTCTTATTCTTGTTTCCGTACTGACTTAATTTTTCCCAGAGCGTTTTCTCCGTATCTGGAACCACCGCGTCGAGCTCGGGGAACACCCCATGCCCGAGGCCGTTCTCCAGGCCATCGACCTGATTGCCCGGGGCGAGGACGAGGATGTCAAGCCCGTGTCGTCGAAGGGGAAACGGAAGAACATTGTCGAGGATTCTGACGTCGAGGAGGAGGGCGAGGTACGGGCTCGTCGCCCTATCGCCGGTTCCTCCCGTGTTGCCGCCTCGACCTCTTCCGCCGCTGCTGGACCTTCGTCGTCGAAACTCAGCCCTCAGAAACCTTCGTCGTCCGGTGGTACGGTCCCGGCGGCGGGTTCTTCTCGCGTCGACCCTCGAGCCTCGCTACCGTCCAAGTCCCGGGTTCCCGCCTCGCTCACCACCTTGTATGAGCAGCTGACGCCTATGGATCGCAACGAGCGCCACCTCTCTGTCCCCGACGCGTTGGAGCCAGGCCAGATCCTTCGTTTCGCCATGCCCCCCGACGACGTCCCCGAAGAAGACGCCGCGAATGTCTTCGCCGAGCGTGGGCAGGCGATTTACGAGTGGTACTGCGTCATGAACCGCATCAACGCGTACTTGGCCGGGGAGAAATTCATCAACAGGCTGATTCGGGAGTCGGACCCCCTGCGGTACGACTGCGTCAACGAGCCAACGCTTTCCCCCGCCGTCCATAGTCCGCTGTACCCGGTCCCCGTACCCGAGTTACGGGGGAACGCCTCCTGGCGTGCTCTCCTCCGCGCCTCCGCCGACCAGTTCCCGCCCGTGCTTCAAATGGCGAAGTCGCAGATCGGTCGCGACGACCTGGATCTTCTGGCGAAGGGGCTCTGTCGGGTGCCGCCTAGTGACTTGGAGGGGTGGAACCCCGTGGACATCTATCGTTGGGTGCGTTGCGAAGGATTCTCGTACGAGAAGTTGGCGGATGGCGGGGGCGTGGTGCGTAATCCATTCCTATTCTTTATTCTTGTTCTGATTCTCTTTTCATTCAGCCGTTGTTTCTTCCTGGCTCGCGCAACGTGTCGCCGCCCGCGAAGTCGCCGTCCCCCGTTGGCCCGGACCCGTTGCTACTCGCGCACTCTGTCGCCGATTCCGCCCCTCGTACGGAGAAGGCGCTTCCCGAACTCTTTCCTCGCGAGGTCCGTTTTCTCGCGCAGTCGACCATGAGCTCTTTTGCTCATCATCCCCAGTCTCGCGCGTTTCAGCCCGGCGCCTTGTCCGTACCTCCGCCCGCTCGTCGTTCCTCCGCGCCGCCGCCTTCCCGTACTGCCACGTCTTCGTCCGGTCCCGCGCCGCCTGTCCTCACCGAGGAGGACATGGATTCGCTCATCGACCATGGCCCGTCCTCCGCCCCGGCCTCTCGTGTCCTCAAGCGGGAAGTCCCTGACACCGACGCGGAGATGGAATCGGCCGTTGGGAAGGTGCCTCGTTCATCGGGTTTCTTCGGGAGCGCTCCTCGTTCGTCGGGTATCCGCGGGAGTTCCTCGTCACCCCCTCCTCACCTTCGCCTTGAAGACAAAATGGATGTCGATCAGGGGGGAGTTGGGGGAGCGTCCGGGTCAGGCTGAACGGTGATTTTCCTACGCGCGTTTCTTTTCTTCACATTTGCTATATCGTATCGTCCTCTGCTGCTGTCCGCCCCCCCCCTATGCTATATTTTGTTGTGTACTTGCTGTGCTTGTCTGTCCCTGCGCGAATCGTCGCGCTCCAATAAACGAATTTCTTGTCTTTTTCTCCAGTTTCTAAGTTCTGTATGATCAAAATTATATTTTCTGAGTTCCCGTCCTATGGCTGGTGGACTTGGTGATTTTCTCGATGTGTTTCGGCCCGGTCGGGCCCGATCGAGATTATCTTATGACTTAAGATAATCAGATCCGGAACTTTCCGTCTAGGCCGAGCCCGGCATTCTTTGTCGGTGAAATATCCCGTAGTCCGCGTATCGCGAGTCCCCGTTCCGAATTCCCTTTCTCAAACTCCCGTACTTTCGTTCGCTTTGATAAGTTATTTTATTCGGAGGGACTGGCGATAATATACGGTGCTTCTAAGTTGATCGGGTATGGAATAACCCCATAGTTGAGTCCCTGAGATATGGACATTTTTGCGGAATCGAGGTATGAAGGTATCTGTTTTGGGAGAATGTCCTCCATACTTTTGCGTAGCAAAAGTCGGGGTATGGATATTCTTGTGCTGGGTCTGTCCTCCATACTTTTGCGTAGCAAAAGTCGGGTACGGCAATTCTTGTGTCGGGTCTGTCCTCCATACTTTTGCGTAGCAAAAGTCGGGTACGGAAATTCTTGTGTCGGGTCTGTCCTCCATACTTTTGCGTAGCAAAAGTCGGGTACGGCAATTCTTGTGTTTGGCCTGTCCTCCATACTTTTGCGTAGCAAAAGTCGGGTACGGAAATTCTTAGTTCAAGGGTTCCGACTGTCCTTCCCATTCCCGTGTCCCGTCGTCTCCCCACTCTGGTGATCCAAGACCTGCTTCCAATAATTTCTTGTGTGTTTCAATCATGGAGGTAACCGGAATGAGGATTTGAGATCTTGCGTAGTACGGGATGACGCGATATGCTGCGTACGGTTCGACCGCAACAGCTCCGTTCAATTCGGATAGGATATAGGCGCCTCCCCTGTTTCTTCGTACCACGACCATGGGTCCAGAGTACCGTGGCTTGCTTTTTCGTGAGTGTTCGCTCTCTATTTTCGAGTTTCGTAGCAACACCAATCGTCCGGGTTGGAAATCAAAGTCCACGATTTTTCCCTCGTTGTCCTTTTCCCACTGGCGGATCGACCGGAGTCTGTCCTCGTATACCTGAGAATATAAAACTTCCAACTCTTCTTCTCTCTTCATGAGACGTATGGCTCGTGCCGCAATAAGATCCTCCGTGGACATCAAGTCGTCCAACCGGGGTGCCATATAGGTTGCTTCGGTTATGTCGAACGGGAAAAGGGGTTCTACTCCGTGTGCCATCCAGTACGGAGATCTTCCAGTGGCTTTGCTAATCGAAACCCGCTCCGCCCAGAACACATAGAATATCTTCTTAGTCCATTGTGTCATGTCGTTTTCGCAGGCTTTGACCAGGGCTTCTCGTACGGGGTAGTGACGTCTCTCGATGACACCTTGTGCCCGGGAATTGTATCCTGAGATCCGTATGTGGTGGATGTTGAATTTCCGCGCTAACCAATCGACGGCTTTTACCCATGGCTTTCCGTTGTCCGTCACGATTTCCATAATTCCACCCCATCTGCATAGTATCTCTTCAAATATGAAGGATCCGAGGGTCTGAGCATCTTCTTGTACCATCATGCGCCATTCCGGCCACCCGCTGATGGAACACCGAGCATGGGCCACCGTACGGAACCCCTTCTGTCGTGGAAGGAACATGGTGTCCGCGTATACTTTGTGGAATAGAGGTAAAGGGATTGCCACTGTTGGTGGTATGAGGATTTTCTCGATGGAGCGAAGCTGGCATTCGTGGCAGGTAGTTAGGTACCACTTCAAGTCCTGGTCCATCATAGGCCACCAGAATCGGTCCGTAAGTCCTTTTCCGCGTGATGAAATAGGCTTTGTGTCCCAGGTCGTCGTGTACTTGGTTCAAAATTCCGTATCTCTTTTCCTCTGTGACGTAGAGTTTATGCTCGCCCCTGCGTTCTCTTTTCCAGAGCGTGGTTTCTTCTTTGAGGAAAAAGTCCCGGACCTTCCGTAGAAAGCGCTTGTAATCCTGTGATTTATAGCCGAGTGGCCTTTGCAAGTCTTTTAGGAACTTTATCACTTTCTGGATATCTTCGTCCGATTTCCGTGCTTTAGGTGATCTGGGAATTTTCTGCCCGCCGTGGATTCCATGTTGGCTAACACCCATACCCCCTTGCTTGATTCCGACTCGATTTTTGTTGGGGCGTACGGGTTGAACGCATTGTGATAGGTTGAATCGGAATTTCCCGTACCACCTTGGTTATCCCAGTTTATTGCGATTAATGAGAACCCGCAGGCTCTATCAATCCAGTCGTCGATATCCTCTTCGTCCACCGGGTCCTCAGGTGCTCCCGGCCGTCTGGACAGTCCGTCCGGCGCATGTGTGACACCTGGTGTGTGTTCGATTTTGAAATCAAATAACCGGATCGCAGCGATCCACCGATTCATGGCCGCGTTAGGTTGAATATCGGGGTTGTTGAGCATGCCTTTAATGTATTTGGCGTCGGTCCGTACCAGGAAATTGGTGGCTCCCGCAACATACATCCTATAAGCCCGGAGTGCGCGGAACAAGCCATAAAGCTCGATTTTTGCCTGAGAGTACCTGGCCTCGCGCTCGTTCCATGTTATGGACCCAAACCTAGACGGATACTCTTTTCCGTCCTCCCCTTCCTGGAAAAGGATGAACCCAGCCGCGATATACGAAGAGTCCACTGAGAGGATGATCATCCGGCCGCATTTGTAGTCAATCATCCGTACGGCCGGGCACTCTATGAGGATTTTCTTCAGCATCTGCATGGCGTATTTTTGTTCGGGTCCGAATTCGAAGTCCACTCCTTTGCGGGTAAGGGCTTGTAATGGTTTCGCGTGTATGGCAAAATCTTTCATAAAGATTCTCATGAGTCCCAGAGTCCCCAGGAACGCCCGTACTTCCGTCAGGCTAGTGCAGTCAGGCCAATCCCGTATCGCTTGGACTTTTGATTCGTCCGGCGTCCGTCCCTGATGCGAGCAAACATGCCCCACGACTTTAATTTGTGGCACCGCGATGAATGATTTCTTTGCGTTAAATGTTCCGCCGGCGTGTTCCATGCGTTGGAGCAATCGGTTGGTGTTTATCATGTGTTCCCATACGAATTTCCGTATCCCGGGGTTCTCTGGTATGGTCTGGTAAACCCCGTCCTCTAGGTAGAAGTCCGTTCCTCCTTTGGCTGGTACATCGTCCACGAAAGGCTGGGTTATGTGCGGGATTTCGTCTTGCAAGATGAATGTTACGTCTCCCTGCTGTATTTGTACGGCATTGGTGTAACCCTGCGGCAGTCTTGTCAACCTCATGGTCCCCAGCGGACATTGGAAGGTCGTAAAGTCCCTTGACGAAGGGTCCAACACGCGGTGATCGAATCCAACGTACAGGTCGTACATCCCGTAGATGACCCGTCCTCCAAATGACTCCGCGTATTCCTCCAATATTGGCGGGCATCCAGAGTCCCGGATCGTGACAGCATTCAAGGGTTGTAGGTTATGCACGATCCGGAGAGCTCCTTGCTCCGCCTTAGGTACGCAGAACCAGCTGGATCTGTACGATGATGATGACGGCTCGTAAACCCCGGACGCTATTTTCTTCTTGATGATATCCACAACCTGCTCCCTGATTCCTGGAGGTATGGGAATATTCCGTTCCTGCCACGGAGTATGCGCGAGAATGGGAAACCGTACGGGCTCGAAGTAATCTTCTCGGAATTTCCCCCGTTCCGAATCATCCCAAGCAAATGCCTTTTCGTGGTTTCGTACGACATTTGCTACCAGTTTTTCTTCTTCTCTCCATAGAAACCCGTCAGGATTAATATTCATCCCGTTCAGTCTTTCCTGGGTCACCCTGGATCCCGGCGTGAAATCCGGTGGGTTCGGATTCAAGGCCGGCATCCCTTCTAGTGGATTTGATGGAAATCTCCGTACGATCCGGAATTCTTCTGGTAAGGAGGCCGCCACGGAGTGCACCTTCTGTGCTGCTGGTTTGTACTTCTTTTTCTTCTTTTTCGCAGGCTTTGCCTTAGCCTCAGTATCAGCTTCCGTGTCTTCATCCTTCTTTTCTTCTAGATTTTTCGCGTCCACGTTAACCGTAAACGCCCGCGTTTCTTTATTGTAGTGATATGCCTGTAGTAGGCAGAATTGCAAGTACTGCATTGAAACCTCCCAGATTTGTTCGGTATCTGTAATCTGAATGGCCCGGCAGTGTTCCGTATTAGTTCCGTTTGGCGCTGAGTATAATATAAGAGGTGGCGCTAGCCATTTGTGATTCATCGAGGGTATGGAGTGATGGAAGAGCGAATTAGGCCATTCCGAAGTCGAGGTATTTGGTAAGGGCCGATAAGATGTCCGTATGCTGGGATTCGTGAACGTGGATTTATTTCCGGCGGAGCGCCTGCCTAAAGGCGCGGCCCCGCTCTGTGAAAACCCGACGCTGATTTTCCCTCGTCCCGGAACGGGTTACGGCTCTTGTTGGTCTTCTTGCGGGTAGGAATTGTGACCCTGCGTCCCGTATTAGGGCACGTTATGGTAATTTCCTGGCTCCCGTCCGTGTTATCCGTAGTTTTACAGCTTGTAAACCGGAAGAAGGGTCGTCCAATGAGCAGGTCGAATGGCGCTCCTTGTACCACGTGTACCTGGAGTGGCACCTCGATCCCGTTGAAATTGAACTTCAGATCCTCGATTACTCCAACTGTTGAACTCGACTGCGAGTTCGCAGATTGCATGTTCAGGATTTTCTCCGGGTCCAATCCTACTCCCAGTTTAAGCCAGACATCCCTGTTCATGGCCACTATTTCGGATCCTTGGTCCAAAATGCCTTCTATCCGGAGGGTATCGTGTACAATCGGGTCCACGACGCGTAACGCGTCTATTTCCGAGGACGTGAGTTTCTCCTCGTGCGTGACCCCGTTATTTTCCTCGTATCGCAGGATGTATTGGGGCTCGGAGGGCTGCCCGAATCCGGCGTCCGTATACGCGACTTCCACATTTGGCAACTTCTTTGATATTAGAAGGTCCTTCATGTATTTTCGCCCATCGGCGCAGACGGCGAAGAATTCCCGTGTGGATATCATGAATTTATTATCCAGGGCCCGGTCGACCATCTCGGCTGTGATCACCGAATCCTCTATCGCAGCACGGTACTTTGGTACGAATATTTTGGGGCCGTTGAACGGAGTTGGGGCACCCGTAGGCGGGGTGGATACTGGTTTTTGGGTAGTAGCGGGTGGGGTGGTCGACGCTTTAGGTAGTCTGCCCGCCGTCCCTTCTACTTCTGGTTGCGCAAATCCCACTTTACGTCTCCCAGTGGGTGGTGGACGCGGCGGCATCTGGACGCTGTCGAAAACCTCCTTTGCCTTTCCCCTTCCTTCAGCCTTTTTCCGTGTCTCCAGGTAGATCTCGATTTCGTCGTTCGAGAGTTCCCGTAGTGACAGGTCCCCAGGTTCCTGGTAGGCGTATGTTTCCGTACTGGTTGTTTCCTCGATTTCATCCGTGTCGGATACGGTGGAGGCCATGTAAAGCATATGAGGCGGTCGTTCCCGTTCATACATGTTTGCCGTAGCCAGGGGAGTCTCCGGACCCTGCATTTTGTGCCACTTGTCGATTCGTTCAATGAAGTTACGTCCCGTAATCGCACGGGGAAGAAAATATCCGTTCGGGAGTACGATCTTGTTTGCTTGATTCCTCTTGCACATACCTTTCTGTATATATTCCTCTATTTTCGGGCACTCGCGCATGTAGTGCCCGTCATTCGAGCAGAATCCGCATTTACCTTCTTCAAACGCCCCTCCTGGCCCGCGCGTTTGGTTGTTGTCCATAGGAACTTGTGCTTCTCGGTAGGCCTGTCCTTGCGGCGCCAGGGGTCTCGGGTTTTCCGTATTCCAACGCCCTTGTTCCTGGTTACGGAGATACGGACCCCGGTCCTGCTGCTGGTTTTGATATGCCGCACGCGGCTCGGGTTGCCGCTGTCGGGGGAAATCGACTTGTCTGGTGAGCCCAGCTAACGCCGTTCGCATTTCCCGCATGGAAGCCGTCATTTCCACCATCTCCTTCTTTATCACCGTGGTGTCTTCCTCCGTATCCTGGTAGAATTGACCGGGTGTCCCGTCGATCGCCCATTCTGCGGCTTCGATAACGTCCTCAATTCCGTACGGGGTGTCGCTTGCCTGGCCGGGTTTCATGATTTGTAGGCGCTGCAGGACTCTGAACCTAAAGTCCGCATGTATTCCCCTCATGAACTGTTCATCTCTTTCCCTCTCCGAGATCTTGTCCTTGGATTTCAGGAAGTCCGCGATTCTTGTGAAGTTTCGCTGATATTCCCCAAAGTCGTCTTTATTGGACGGCGGTTTTTCCTGCCCTTTCCTCACGACCTCTCTAAGGTCCGACCAAGCGTATAGTTTATCCCCGTTGGATCCGGGATAAAGCTTCATAATTTCCTTTTTGAACTGGTCGAACGTCATGATTGCCGTACGCTTTCGCTTCCATAGTTCTTCATCATCAATGTTGAGATACCGGAGTGCGATGTCAATTAATTCATCGTCGGTAGTCCTTTCCGTATCCTCTCCTGTTTCCTGTACGTCCCGTAGGTACCTGAGCAGATGCCCTGGTTTCCCATCGAACGACGGAGCAGATTTACTGCCGCGCATCGGCAATGTTTTAGGTGCCATAATGCGGGGAATGTGGGGGATCTGCGGCTGGGGTTCTTGATCCGTCGATAAGCGGTCCTGCGATGGCTCGGATGAAAGAGTGAGGGAAGATGGTTCCGTAGGGGAATCGGTGGAGTACGGAAGTGTGTCCTCGGTTTCTTCCTGGTCTGATAAAATCTCGGTAAGGTCCGAAAGTTCGGACTCCTGAAGGTCTATGGAAGTAGTACTTGAACTCGCTTCGGGAGCGTGTTCTATGAGATGAATTTCTTGTTGTAAGGAGCGATCTGGTTTACTCGTCCTTCTTCTTCGAGTAGGGGATGGTAACCGGACTGGTTCGAGTGGGGGAGCCTGTCTTCCTCTGCGCTGGTGACGAGTCTCCAGCGGTTAAATTCCCCCTCGCGGTAGGTACCAGTTGTGATGTTTGCTGCGTTTTCTACGTGCGCCGAGTGTATGTATCGGACGACCAGAAAGTGTTCAGCCGAGCGGGGGGAATGTTGGTGTGGCTGGTTATGAGACTTTTGCCCAGCTAAGGCAAGCGTGAAAGGTGTGTGTGTGGTGTGTGTGGTGTATGGGAATTATAGATGTTTCCTTCAATATCCTTCTCTCTCTGCCTCTCTTTCTCCCTTTACGTCGATATTTATACGGGGTCGTTGTTCTCCTGCCAATGTGGCTGGGTACGGCGTGTCAAGGCTCGGGGAGGACGTTATGGTCGTTGTTCTCCTGCCAATGCGGCTGGGTACGGCGTGTCAAGGCTCGGGGAGGACGTTGTGCTGTTACTTGGCGAAGCTTCCGTGTAACGTACGGGATATCCAAGACGCAAGTCAAGGAGACCGTCTTTCTTATGATACGGGACTCTGGCCTATGAGCTGGCTTGTAGAGGGCAAGTTAATGTCCAATAGAGTGTGGTGATGAGCAGTGGGGACAAGTCCTTGTAGGAGGGAACTTGTTGACCCGGGGGTTTTTAGCTAAGAAGTTAAGTGAAGTTGCTCTACTACATGCCTCGTATTTATACTGTTTCCCCCGTCCTACACTGCCTCGTTCGCTTATCCTCCTCGTGCCCGTCACGACCCCTGCTACACGCGCTACACCCTCTTTCCGTGCCCAGATTCTCTCACCCGTAAGTTCATAGTTGTTCCCCCTTGTTTTCCGTACCCAAATTCTCTCACCCGTAAGTTCATAGTTGTTCCTCCGCATTGCCTCCGGTTTAACTCGGTCCCTGGGTGTACGGTAATTGCCCCACGTGTATCGCCTTCGGTTTTTACTTGACTTTCGGTGGTATGGGAATTGTCCGTGGTCCGTCTTTTGTTGGTTTGTTGCGTATGGATAATCTGTCCTGAATTCCCGTATTGAGTCCCGTGCTAGCGTGGTGTGTTTCGTATGGATGTTTCCTTGGTGTCCCCTGCCTAGCTCAACTGGAAAGAGCGCCAGACATTTAATCTGGAGGTTGCGAGTTCAACCCTCGCGGTAGGTATGCTTCTTTTTTATCATTGGCCTGGTGGTGTAGCTGGTAATGCGCTGCCTAATACGATCCTCGTATGGCGGAGGTCCTTGTTCGACTCAAGGTCAGGCCCTGTTGCTCGTGAGAGATGTTTTTGGCCGGTTGATAGCGCTTGTTCGTAGTATGGAGAATTTGATTGTTTTAGGTGTTTTCTTGCCTCCGCGGGAGCGATCACAAAGTGATAGCTCACATCGGTAGGCCTGTCCTTGCGGCGCCAGGGGTCTCGGGTTTTCCGTATTCCAACGCCCTTGTTCCTGGTTACGGAGATACGGACCCCGGTCCTGCTGCTGGTTTTGATAAGCCGCACGCGGCTCGGGTTGCCGCTGTCGGGGGAAATCGACTTGTCTGGTGAGCCCAGCTAACGCCGTTCGCATTTCCCGCATGGAAGCCGTCATTTCCACCATCTCCTTCTTTATCACCGTGGTGTCTTCCTCCGTATCCTGGTAGAATTGACCGGGTGTCCCGTCGATCGCCCATTCTGCGGCTTCGATAACGTCCTCGATTCCGTACGGGGTGTCGCTTGCCTGGCCGGGTTTCATGATTTGTAGGCGCTGCAGGACCCTGAACCTAAAGTCCGCATGTATTCCCCTCATGAACTGTTCATCTCTTTCCCTCTCCGAGATCTTGTCCTTGGATTTCAGGAAGTCCGCGATTCTTGTGAAGTTTCGCTGATATTCCCCAAAGTCGTCTTTATTGGACGGCGGTTTTTCCTGCCCTTTCCTCACGACCTCTCTAAGGTCCGACCAAGCGTATAGTTTATCCCCGTTGGATCCGGGATAAAGCTTCATAATTTCCTTTTTGAACTGGTCGAACGTCATGATTGCCGTACGCTTTCGCTTCCATAGTTCTTCATCATCAATGTTGAGATACCGGAGTGCGATGTCAATTAATTCATCGTCGGTAGTCCTTTCCGTATCCTCTCCTGTTTCCTGTACGTCCCGTAGGTACCTGAGCAGATGCCCTGGTTTCCCATCGAACGACGGAGCAGATTTACTGCCGCGCATCGGCAATGTTTTAGGTGCCATAATGCGGGGAATGTGGGGGATCTGCGGCTGGGGTTCTTGATCCGTCGATAAGCGGTCCTGCGATGGCTCGGATGAAAGAGTGAGGGAAGATGGTTCCGTAGGGGAATCGGTGGAGTACGGAAGTGTGTCCTCGGTTTCTTCCTGGTCTGATAAAATCTCGGTAAGGTCCGAAAGTTCGGACTCCTGAAGGTCTATGGAAGTAGTACTTGAACTCGCTTCGGGAGCGTGTTCTATGAGATGAATTTCTTGTTGTAAGGAGCGATCTGGTTTACTCGTCCTTCTTCTTCGAGTAGGGGATGGTAACCGGACTGGTTCGAGTGGGGGAGCCTGTCTTCCTCTGCGCTGGTGACGAGTCTCCAGCGGTTAAATTCCCCCTCGCGGTAGGTACCAGTTGTGATGTTTGCTGCGTTTTCTACGTGCGCCGAGTGTATGTATCGGACGACCAGAAAGTGTTCAGCCGAGCGGGGGGAATATTGGTGTGGCTGGTTATGAGACTTTTGCCCACCTAAGGCAAGCGTGAAAGGTGTGTGTGTGGTGTGTGTGGTGTATGGGAATTATAGATGTTTCCTTCAATATCCTTCTCTCTCTGCCTCTCTCTCTCTCTTTATGTCGATAATTATATGGGGTCGTTGTTCTCCTGCCAATGTGGCTGGGTACGGCGTGTCAAGGCTCGGGGAGGACTTTATATTCGTTGTTCTCCTGCCAATGCGGCTGGGTACGGCGTGTCAAGGCTCGGGGAGGACGTTGTGCTGTTACTTGGCGAAGCTTCCGTGTAACGTACGGGATATCCAAGACGTAAGTCAAGGAGACCGTCTTTCTTATGATACGGGACTCTGGCCTATGAGCTGGCTTGTAGAGGGCAAGTTAATGTCCAATAGAGTGTGGTGATGAGCAGTGGGGGACAAGTCCTTGTAGGAGGGGACTTGTTGACCCGGGGGTTTTTAGCTAAGAAGTGAGATGAAGTTGCTCTACTACATGCCTCGTATTTATACTGTTTCCCCCGTCCTACACTGCCTCGTTCGCTTATCCTCCTCGTGCCCGTCACGACCCCTGCTACACGCGCTACACCCTCTTTCCGTGCCCAGATTCTCTCACCCGTAAGTTCATAGTTGTTCCCCCTTGTTTTCCGTACCCAAATTCTCTCACCCGTAAGTTCATAGTTGTTCCTCCGCATTGCCTCCGGTTTAACTCGGTCCCTGGGTGTACGGTAATTGCCCCACGTGTATCGCCTTCGGTTTTTACTTGACTTTCGGTGGTATGGGAATTGTCCGTGGTCCGTCTTTTGTTGGTTTGTTGCGTATGGATAATCTGTCCTGAATTCCCGTATTGAGTCCCGTGCTAGCGTGGTGTGTTTCGTATGGATGTTTCCTTGGTGTCCCCTGCCTAGCTCAACTGGAAAGAGCGCCAGACATTTAATCTGGAGGTTGCGAGTTCAACCCTCGCGGTAGGTATGCTTCTTTTTTTTTATCATTGGCCTGGTGGTGTAGCTGGTAATGCGCTGCCTAATACGATCCTCGTATGGCGGAGGTCCTTGTTCGACTCAAGGTCAGGCCCTGTTGCTCGTGAGAGATGTTTTTGGCCGGTTGATAGCGCTTGTTCGTAGTATGGAGAATTTGATTGTTTTAGGTGTTTTCTTGCCTCCGCGGGAGCGATCACAAAGTGATAGCTCACAACGCGTGCCGTCTCCTACTTCCCCTGTCGTCCCGAGCGAGCCCCTCGCTGGTGCAGGTGAGGCGATGGATGTCGACGAGGATTTCATCTCGCTTCCTCCTGCGAGTCCTCGTCCGTCGCTTTTCAAGATCAAGATCCCGTCGAGGAAGCGACACCGTGCTTGAGTGGAGTCGGAGGAGGACGAGGAAGACGTTCGGCCCCAGGTGCGGAGGAGTTGGTCCCCTGTGGGCAGAGCGTCGCCGCCGCCCATTCCTGACGCGGGTTCTTGGGGAAATTCTCGCCCTCGTCGCTCGCCCGTGGCACCATCGTCTCGTCGGTATCCCCTTCGGTCCCCTGCGTCTAGTGGCCGCGCGCAACCTCCTCGCCAGCCGCGTTGGTTCCCGCCCGAGGCTCGGAGGTCCAAATCTCCTCCTCGCAAGCGGATGCGTCTGCGAGGGCGGGGTTACATCCCGCCGCCTCGTGCGTTTGTTCGCCAACCGCCAGATCCCGGAGGCACCCCGCCTTACCCGGGACGATAGCATCGCGCCTTCCACATTCGAGCACGAAGGCCACCGGGCTATTGGGGCCGTGGTTAGGCAACTACTGCCTGCCTGTCGGCGGTGTGGGTCGGGAAGGTTCTGCACCGACGACACGGATCCCAACGAGCGGCAACCCAACAAGCCGCGTCGCACTTGCAAGCGGTGCTTTAGCAAGCACGAGACGTGCGAGTCGTGGGGCGAGTTCTACGCTGCGTACTCGGATGAGGACGAGGCCGCGTTGCGTGCTTTCCAGTTCGAGTACTGGGAGCACCTTGGGAACGGGGTGTACCAACTCCTGCACCCCGACGGTCGATTGTCGAACTTGGGTGCTTCGTTCTTCCTTCGAATTTGCTTGACGCCATGTTCTTTTCAGCGCACGAATTCCCGTACCGCGTCTTCCTGGGTCGTTTCCTGCCGTTGCAGAATACCCAGCGTTCCTATAGGCGACGCGGGGATGGGAACCGCGGCTTAGTGCGGATGCGGGCTCCGAGACCCGCGTCTCGTTCTCCGTCCAGCCGGTCTTCGTCGAGTAGTCGCGGTTCCCCAACAATTTCTCCTTCGGAGTTGGGGGACGACCCCCTGGACTACGATCTGGAGGACGAACCGGCTCTGCCGCCTTCTCAACAGGCATCTTCAAGTCGGATTCCTGACCCCTCAGCGCGTACGTCGACGGCGGCGGGGTCGACAACCCGCCCGAGTAATGCGGAGGCGAACGAGTCCTCCGTGTCTTTAGCGGCCCTCCTCCTCCACTCGCAGTCCGATCTGCCTGAGGAGACCGTGGTCCGAGACGCGGCGCGTTTTTCCGCAATGCTCGTGTAAGGGTTACGGCCCGGCCCGACCAGCGGGCCGGACTTCGTGACCTTACAGTTGTATATATGTATTGTCTTATGTTACAATTCCAGAGTCGGCTAGGGGAACGAACTTACACCCTACGCTGAACTCACCTGGTAATACCACATATGCCCTCTAGTTAGAGGTGACTTGTGTATAGTAAGCCTCCTCTAATTAGAGGGGCGAAAAGCGTCCATGGAAACCTTATTGAAACCCACGGCTTCCACCAACTGGGTGCCGGAGCGAAAAATGCTATTTTTCCACTGCTTCCACGCCATTTTGCACGTATGTCAGAGGTCGCTATTTGATCAGTGTTTTTTTGTAGTCTCTGCTATTCCACCGTTTCCATCAACACGAGTCAGTAAAGTTTTGTGACCCCCGATATTCCACACCTTCCACCAACCTCGGGTTAGCTTTTTTTTGTGACCCGCCTTGTTCCACGGCATCCACCAAAACCAGTCAGTGTATTTTGTGACCCGCTTAGCGTTCCACGGCTTCCACCACCCCGAGGGAGCAAAACCTTAGCTTTCCACTGCTTCCACGGAAAACCTAAGCAATTAGCGATGCCGCATTGCATTTCCATCGCTTCCACGCCTCGACAGTAAGACTTGCTATTTTTCTCAGTGACATTCACCAATCAATGTCACGTTTCCACCGCGTCCACCGCTTGCGGAGGCACTTTGCAGAAAGAAAAAATCAGCCCAACAAGAGTATTTGATTCAGGCAAGAGAGACATAGATGGTACTAGCAAGGCAGATGTAGGTGTCCAGCAATATGTAGATGTCCGTTTCAGTGTCTGTACGTATGTATGGGATATTTTTCCAAACACAAGGGGGAGGGGGACAGCTAGAGAGCAATGATCAGTCGGCGCCATCGTATTCTCCCGTGCTTCGTCCTCGTCCTCATCGTCGGAGGCGTGGACTGTCGCAGCACTCTTGACCTTCTTTGCGGCCCAGGGCTCAGGATGTGCCTGGGTGGACGAGGAGCCCTGCCGAGACGTGCTTGCAGCCTCGACGCACATGCGGTGCGAGCTTGGCGGTGTCCAGCGTCAGTGAGCCTTGCAGGATACGGGGGCCTGCCGCCGTCCCAGCGGATCTCCACCTCGTTTGCGAGACGCTCACCGTCTGCAAGAGCCCGGGCCTCCATCTCGGAATGACCTGCCGCAAAACGAGCAGCATAGCACGAGTCTTCAGTCGTCAGGAAAGTGGCGGGGCGAGAGGCGGCTACCCTCTCGAACTGCTCAAGGGCATTGTTGAGGTCGGTGTAGACAATGCCGGTACCAGAGATGGCATAGCGAGGCACAGGTGCAGGCTGATAGATAGCTGCATGTGCCGGCGCACGGGATTTTGGTGTCAGGTGAACATTCAATGTCGACGGCCCCACCGGTGCACAGCGTCTGGGAGTGGAGGGTGAAGCCGCAACAGCTGGTGGTGCAGCAGGAGGGGTGGATGGTGCCAAAGTAGGAGGGCCAGACGGGCTACTGTTGGGGTTGGCGGGATGATCATGCTCACCTGCATCACAACAATCGCGCCATGCGGGGAGGGACTCGTCGTAGTTGTTATATTGAATGGCCCCGCCACGGCCCACGCCTTCGGACACCCGCTGGGCGGTCTCCCTTCAAACAGAAAGCATCAGAGGCGAAGACATTAGAGTAAAACCGGGACGCACCAGTTGGGGTACAGTCGGCGGCCAGGAGCGGGCTAGTAACAAGATACACCTTGCTGGTGAGGTTTCTGGATAACCCGTGGAGGGGCAGCGAGCAATAGTACGGCGACGACATTGTGGGCGAGAAGACAAAGATCAACGAACACTTGGGTCATGTGCCAGTCCGAGTTGATTGATCTCATAAATTATAATGGATTTCCACGGCTTCCACCGACTTCTGACACTTTCAATCACAAAATGGTAACGACTTCCACCGCTTCCACGGGAATTTATTCAAGGATCAATAATTTTCACTAGTACTTGTAGATATATCGGAACGACCCGTTGTCGCGTTCAATGCGAACAGTGTCGTTGGAGGGGACGTACAGGGCATCGCAAAGCCTTTCCCTTTCCTTCTCCTTCTTCCTCTCCTGGTACACCACCCACTCAAGCTTGTAGTCGTGAGGTGCAGTTCTTGTCTCCTCTGGGCGCTTGTCACGTCGCTTGTATGAGGCCTCATTGCGCTGTAGCTTCCGCTTCCATGAGCGGAATTCTCGGTGTTTGGCAGAGCGCAACTGGTCAATAACAAGAAGAGAATATGAAAATGACACTCACTTGGCTTCATAGTTGGTGCTGGCTTCCCGAGCACGATCCTGGTACTTGAGAAGAGCAGCAGGGTCTTGCCTAAGCCGAGCGCGATGACTGTGGACAAAGTATACTGAGTACCGCAGTAGACGCTCAAAATATGGATCAATATACTGAGCCATCTGAATCCGTGATTTCTCGGCCAGCTCTTCCCTGTTTCTGAACGAATAAGTGGGAGAAATGTGCCAGAAGTGCTCTGGGACTAACTTATCACAATATTGGGCCAACACCTTGCACCTACCCAACTTTGTGTGAGATGGTGCGATGTGCATCAAACTTGAGTTTTCAGCTGTTTCCAGCCTATATAGAATAATAGAGGTGTTCTCTACACTAGGGGCAAGCTACCATCTCCGGGCACTGGAGATGCACCGGAGATGCCCGGAATATACTACATATACGGGATATCTCCGCCCCATCTCCGGGCCCCGGAGATGCCCAGAATATCTCAAATCTACCCGCAATCTCCTGTTGATCTCCAGTGCCCGGAGATGTCCCGGAGATCAATGATCTCCTGATCATCTCCTGCTTATCTCCGGGCCCCGGAGATTTCAAATCTGCGGGGTCCAGAGATTTTGGACCAAACATTCCTTGAAAGGAAATAAATAAGTACTGAGATTCCTTCCAGAAAAGGAAATAAAGGTCCTCAGGATTCCCTGGGATTCACATCCCGGGATTTACTCCTAATTAGGCAACCTCATTCAATGCCCGTCCTGCAGCCTGGATACCTCTCCCTCAAGCAGTTACCCGGTGGCAACAAGTCCTCATGGCCTCCGAAATTCCCAAAGTCACCCAAAAAAGGTGTTGCTTTATTGTTATTATAGCACCAATGGCAAACCTTGCATATGCAGGAGCATCTCACCATGAAACTAACCAATGATTTCTACAACTTTGGTTTCCTTCATTTAACAGCCAGCTGGAGTTATAGCAGCATATGATATCTATGCACAGACTCCTGAGTTCTATCCTCGATGCTGTCCTCCGAGTTTGAATAGTTCTGTGTGATGTTTTCATAGTTCACTTTGACCCTTGTTCGTAGATTTGTATACCCTGGATCCGTAAATACTGACTGGTTTGTTGTTTTATTACTTCTTTTGGTGGTCCCAAACAGAGAACATTGCGATGTTGACCTGCTGACTAATGGTTCCAACTCGGAACCGGCACTGCCACCGTCCAACTTCATTTTCTTTTGGAAATACCATGGACTCTGCAGCATGGAAGGGCCTGCAGCATTCACTGCAAAATGCTGGCTGTGGTTGAATACTATAGTGTTTAACCTAGCTAATTTATTCACTGAAATTGGCGTGAGATGGATTATGTGATCGATCATGTGACAGCTACACAGTTGAAAGGCTGTGCAGGATCAAATCCCACGGTCTCTGTCTCTTTTCTCCACCACTGCCTAGAGTGCGCGACCTGCGCTGGGCCTCCGAGAATAGTGCAACCTGCATTGGAGTCGAGGTGTAAAGAGTGCTGAAGATGACCTGCTCTGATTGCCTCGGGTTGACCTCATGGCAATCCACTAAAAAGGCCAGGTCACGGGAAAATTGGACACCTCTCTTCCTTATCGCCATCTTGTTCTCCTGGGCGCACAGAAATGTGTGTTCCGCTTCCTCGCGACCAGGTTCCAACGCTTAACGTGATGCCCGCACGTTAACCGGCCTGGAATCACAACATGGGCTCATATTGTTGTGGCTAAACTGCGATGGAAGTGCGGGAGAACCACGCCCCTGTCCGAGCAACAAAGCGGAGACATGTGGAGGTCCTCTTAATGGATCTCATAGCGTGTAGCCTGGCCCCAGTTCCACAGTTCAGTGGCTCTGTGTGCGCATCACCAGCAGGTGTTGTTACAGGTTTTGAGATGGCAGTGGGTGGGTCATCATTTTGGGTTCGGGGGCTTGACCAGAATCATCTCATTCCTTTCCTTGGTCTGCGCCGGCTAGCTGGCTGCGACTGTGGTCCGATTTGAGATGTTTTCCAGTTCACAGATTAGAGCTCGGGGGATTTCTTGGCTGTTCATTTGAGTGCGGGGGATCAACTGGAATCATCTCCTATCTCCTGCCTTCATTGGTCTGCGCCGGCTAGCTGGCTGCGACTGGGGTCGAGTTTGAGATGTTTCCAGTTCACAAATTAGAGCTCGGGGGATTTTCTTGACTGTTCATTTGGATTTGGGGGCTTGACCAAAATCATCTCATCCCTTCCTTGGTCTGCGCCGGCTAGCTGGCTGCGGCTGAGCTTGGCTTTGAGGAATCGATTGTGCAAAGGCTGTAACCACTGTTTGTGCCTCTCCGAGTGAGTGGTTTACTTGAGTATTACCTTGACTTGAGGAACTTGGCTTATCTGTTACCAGCAAAGGAACAAATCCTCCACATCTTGAAACCAGTTGAGAGCCCGCAACGGTTTTCCTGTCCGGTGTTTATCACTGATTTAACTTTGACAGAGCCGAGTCTCAATTTTGTCTTGTGTTTCCAATATTGTAGAATCCTGTCGTGTATACGCTGTGAGCCTGCCGGAGCTGGTGTCTCGTGTGCGCAACGAGGTGCCAGCCCCGTCAGGCTGTCAGCGCAGCTTCGGATAATTGACTTAGGGGCAGAAACATAGAATAAAAGGGCGAAGTTATGACACCTTGGAATTATTGGCACTGCGAACTCTTAACCCTAACCCCAAGACTCCATGAACGCCACAGTTTCTTTTGGTCAATGATCTGTGTTTCTCTTCCCTTGGGCTTAATTGCAAGTGCTGTCGACTAGAGGCAACAAGATAGCAGTGTAACAAGGTTCAGACAATTTCTTCAGTCCAGTACTTCCAGCCCTTTCATTATTATTCATGTAATGTGTATTGAAATTGTAGTGATTTCTTGTCATCCACATGCGTGCAGTCATAATCCTTAATCCTGCAGATTGCGAGATAAACATGTATTCATTCAAATTCTATCTAGTCCATCAAGTAAGTATGAGCTTCTACAAGCCGGATCTGACAGCACCATTAGCCCCGCGCATAATGGGATGTGCTTCTGGAAGAACACAAAGGTTGATGCGCGAGCAAATTGGAAAGACACTCGCGAAGGGAGGATGGAGTGAGGATGGCAACCCGGCCGATACCTCCCGAACATTCTCCACCGCTCGAGACCTTGATTTGCAACGGGCCGCACCTCTCCTTTCGTGCCCAGGGCACGACGGGGTGGACGGGAACGAGACGGTAGACGGAGAGGGGAGGTAGGCAGCCGAAGGGGAATCCAGGGCGACGAAGCGGCACATCAGGAAGTTCGATGATGCCCTCCCGCTGCTTCGCCCTCAAGGCGTCATACAAGAGGGCGACTCGTCAGGACGAGTGGGAGTCGCACTGGCACAAATTCAAGCGTGCCACGGTGCACTCCCGATTCGACCGCAACGGCCCGAGTCGTCGAATTCTCATATTCTACAGCCCTTGTCCTCGCCGGGTCAATCGAGCGCAACAGCGCCACCCCGTATCGGACGGTTACAAAGATACGCGCTCACGGTGTGGTATGTCTCCAGTTTGATCAGGAGCCGGCGCGCGAGCCCGACCGGCGCATGGAAACAGGGGCACCGATAGCGGGCGAAACAGAGGTGGATCCGGACGCGGTGAACAAGCATACCGCACAGCTGCCCGAACGTCACCCGCTCGGCGACGCACTCCGAGACACGCAGCGTCCCCGCAGGCGTCAGCTCCACGAGCCCCCGCTGTTACGCGCTGTACAAGCGCCATCATGATCTTCTTGCAGCTCCCCGTTGTGCGTGCCAAAGAGCGCCCCTACACCCTGCACCCACCAGCCCTTAACGTCCGCGGCGACGACGTCGAGTAGCAGGCCCGCGCACGCGTCGAAAGCCGCGTCCGTTTCCGCATTGCGCTCCCACACAGGCGGCAGCGTCTGGTCCCTTCGCCCGGGCACCGGGTGCGCAGCGATCTCGTGCGTGTGATAGGCGCCGCGCACGAGATTTTGCGATGTGTAGATGGGCTGCGCAGCTCGATGATGAGCGCGCCACAGAAGGAAGAGGGGGCGAGAGCACACACCGACGAGCTCACTGGGGCGTGCGTCCGGGCCAAAGAACTGCGGAGACGCGCGAGGAGGGACGCCCGCCCCTCCAGCCCTACGAACGGGTTATCTTCCGTCACTTGCATGGCAGATGCGAGGGCAGCAGGCGTGAAGCCGGCTGCTACACCACCGCATTAGTATCGAGAATGCGTGCAAGACAGAAAGGCGCACCATCGGCCGTGTACGGCTCCTTATCGCCGCTGAAAAGACCCGCCGTGAACATATGCACAGCGGCGACACCCGAGGCCCCCGCTCCTGCGGAACTTGTATGCCCATCATGGGCCCGCGCCAAGCAAGAATACGGTGAATAGATTGATGAGCCGCGTGGCAATCTGGTAGGGCAAAACGGCCCATTGCGCAAGAAGCGGCGTGATGCGCGGATGGTAGTGACGCCAGCTGGTGGAATGTACGAGAAACATATAAGTAGGAACGGCGCGGACTTTGAAATCTTGAGACTACCTTGTCGTACTCTGCGCCATAGATTGTCTGGAAAGAAGTCAATTGGTTCAGGATGATTTTACCAGCTAAGAGCTACAGACACGGATGATATCGACACAGAGAGCGACTACATTGGGCTCATTCTCGGGGTGGTACTTTAAAGTGCACTGCGTGTCCGGCAGTCACTCTGGCTTGGCGAGCTCGAAGACCTGATTGCAGCGATCCCAATTTGCAGGGAGTGTACGCATATACTGAGCGGTTTCAGTTGGAGTCACGGCAGGCGTGAATAACATCGAAAACATCGAGCTCGTCGTGGTCTTGCCGAAAGAGCTCCGTGTCGCCCCCTCAGTTTCGGGCTGGCTGGAAAAGCTGAAGAAGTCGCCGTCGGCGAGTCTCCGTGCAGTTTTGCGCGATTCTTCTTCCCATTGGTGGTAGCTGGTTCAAAGTGCCGATCAGCTGGGTGTTACCTGCCAGTGGTTGTGTAGGTTACCTGCCACTGTTCTCGTTTAACCACCTTCCACTTGCTCTTAATTCTTGGGAATAATTGTGAAGTGCCTAAAAAGAAAGTAGGCTGACTGTATTTCTTCAGACTATCAAAATTTGTCCGGCCTGAGACAAACTGAGGTAACACTGTGACTGGCAGGTAAGCGTGACATCACGCTGTTACCCGCCATCGTTCTTTCGTCTACCACGGCCACTCCACTATGCTTTTCTACACCCTGAGTCTACATGGAATCGCTGAATAATGGGCCAATGGATTTCCTGGCAACTCAAACTTTCTCGCAAAAGCCACCAAACTACCTATCAATGGACACCAATCAGACGATGCTCGACCTCGACACTGTCCCGCAGGAATTGGCCCAAAACCAGCTGTCTGAGCTCCTCAGTAATGAACTAGACACTTGTCTCTCTGAATCTGCGATCCAACGAGCTCTCCTTGTCTCAAGCGTGTCGCAGACTGCGAATTTTGACCAGATCTGGGTTGGGCTGAATCGGAACTCAACAGACTTGATAAGGAGGACTATTGGTGGAAATCTAGCTGCATATCATCGACACTACCGTGCGTGATTCAGTCCTGTTATACATTTCTCTGCTGATGCGTGAATCCTATGTTTCTAACTACAGTCTGCAGAAACCACTGCTCTCGGTACCACAAGCGATAGACCCAGGAAGCCCTCGCGGCCCGCTGCAGTGCTCCGTGCCGCGTGCGATTGGACAGCTTTTCGACTGGCTTAAATTCACTTGTTATACACGGGTCATCCAGTCGGGCCGCACCACTGCGTGGTATTCTTATCCGCCCGCAAATTCCAGACTGTTGCATTGCGATGCCAGGGCAAGGGGTACAAACAATGGACTTCCAGGCCTTTTTTCGAGCACACCCGTGCAACGGCCGTGTGCAACATCTTTTATCCCCACGGCCCAAAACTTCGTCGTTTTGACAGAATCCCGTCAGTACGATGTTAGTTGGTTGGCACGACATTTTCCGTATCCTCGTACGCTTGTTTTTGGTTCCAGTACGTCTGCGGCCCTCTCCGACACGATTCGTGGTGTTGCACGTTATATCCCGATAGCTATACTTCTGTAAAGACTCTTGTTGAAATGACATGCTTTGCTGATTGAATGGAACGAGTTGTAAACTTGTGTGAAGTCTCTTGAATTCTCTTGAGCCCTCTTCTTAACTGACGATGAAGACGACGATGAAGAC
Source organism: Mycena vitilis (assembly GCA_029203975.1). Taxonomy (NCBI): domain Eukaryota; kingdom Fungi; phylum Basidiomycota; class Agaricomycetes; order Agaricales; family Mycenaceae; genus Mycena; species Mycena vitilis. Next base: position 10,669 of record JARGYF010000285.1, on the reverse strand, counting down.
GCGGCCTAGGACGGCCGCCCGATACCCCCCTTCCCCCTTCCCCTGTACATACTTTCCCATGCTCCATGCACCCATATGCCCCATGTCCATGTCTCAAGACAGACAACTCGCACTTGTACATACCTTTCCACTCAAACCCTCCACCATTACATTCCACCTCCCAACTATTATATTCCACGTCGAACTACAAACGGTACCGCACTACCCAGAACACTTAGCTAGATTAGGTACTAGTGGAGTAGGGTGGTGACCGCGTCTTGGCCCCCAGTTGGCCTGTTGCGGTATATAAATCTAGAATTCTCTCTCTCCTTCCTTTTTTGCATTATTTTTCGCGTTTTCCCGTCACGGGACCCAGTACATTGGAAATTTGGAATAAAAACCACTTCTGATCTGTGATGCCTAACACCGGCAAACGCGTCGATATTAGAATTTCTTGTTCTTCCTCCCGCAACGACCCACGCGCTGCTTCGCAATGGTGCGACGGGTAGACGCGTCCAACGAGGAACCCACTCCACCACCCGCCACGCGCGTCAAGGTAGAGAAGCTCAAGATGGAAAAGGGGAAGGCACATAATGATAGGCTCGCCAAAGGGTGCGAAGCCCGCGCGGAAGAACAATGCAGGGGAGTCGGTACCGACTGGTCAGAATGACGAGGAAGCGGGCGCAAACGAGGAGGATGAGCAGGTGCCACCACCGAAACGCCTGCCTCGCGAAGTGGATGGGTACGCGTCTTTTCTTCCCTTCTCTCGACTTTTTTTTTGTCTTTCAAATTCGACACCTACTGATTTTTCTTTCTCTTCTAGCTATATCCTCGGCTCAATTGTACACATTCAGCTGCGAAACTTTGTTACCTAACCCGTCGAGTTCCACCCAGGCCCCTTCCTCAACATGATTCTCGGCCCCAACGGTACCAGCAAATCCTCTATCGCCTGCGTCATCTGCCTCGGGCTTAACTGGCCCCCCAGTATCCTCGTGCGCCACCGAGCTCCCCTACCTCGTCAAAGTAGGAGGCGCCCACCGGCCAGCCCAATCTGCTGATCAGACACAACCTCACGATTGCGGATGTGCACCCTACGGACTTTTTGCTCACGCTCAGGACTACAACAACGGCCGCATTATGGACTTCCAGAACGTGTACAACTGCGCGAGCAACGCCTTCTCGAGCCTCAAAAGCGGGCACATGCCATGGCACGATGTACGTGCCACTTTCTTGCCATTTGCTGGAGCAGGGATTGATAAGGAACCCGCAGGTGCACATGACGCTCTCGGGCCCTGTCGTGCTCGACATTGTGCAGCATTTCACGGAGCACTGGAACGAGATCAAGAAGTGCAAGTACTGCAAGAAGGCGTGTGTCCCTTTCACTCTTCCCTCATAGACTACGTCGGCGCCATTCTTGGGCTTGTGCGGGACGGATATAGCTGGCGCTTGGACCCCTCGTCGCAATCCCGCGAGGCGACCCATAATCTAACGCCCCGTGGCGAGGGCAACGTTGTCCTTGTCGAGTTCAATCTCCTGTATCGGAAGATTTCAGCTCTGTGCGTTCTAACTTCTTCCGCTGGACTGTTGCATCCTGATTGACAACTACCCAGATCACTTCATGAAAGTTGCCCATGAGAAGATGATCCCTAACCCGGATCCGAAGAAGTGGACGTTCAATAAGCGAGTTTCGATATTTTATTTATGTTGTTGTACCCCATCTGACATACTAGCACAGACTCCACCGCGGCGCGGATGGACGGTTCAAGGATTCCGATGTAGCAGAGATATTATATGATTCAACTTCATGGTGTGTGGGTGCCTACAAGGCGCGAGGTATCCCTGAGGTCCTCCGCGTCATTGAAGTGCTCGGCATCGAGCAGGCGAGGCGTTGGGGAACTTGCTCGGTGGGTCCCTCCAATGCATTTTTGGATAGTTATCTAACCCGGGCTCCAGATTGTAACGACTTTCGTCAATTCTTAGGGCTGAAGCGTGTGTTCCTTCCTTTTCCTTGCATCGTGTTGCTGTTCTGATTTGGATGGCTTATGCCGAATTCAAGGAGTGGAACCCTGATGAGCGCGTTGGGTTCTTCTTACAACGCTGAGTGTTTAATCCAGACCGCCGCGGCGGCCCTCTACAAGGATATCTAGAACCTCCAGCTCTACGTTGGGCTGCAAGCGGAGGAAGCCAAGATGCCGATGGCGGGAGCGGGGCTGTGTCCCGGATACACCATTTCCCGGTCTATCCTCGCAGACGCTGTCTGTCTGACCCGCGGGGATCGCTTCCTCACAGTCAAATTCACGCGTAGGTGCTTCAATTGCTTTATCATGCACCATCGCCTAATGCCCGTGCGCAGCATCCAACTTGACAGCTTGGGGCTACCGCGACTTCGACGCACAGGACGGCCCGTACGGCGGCATGGTGCCCAAGCTTCTCTTCCGCACACTTCCGGCATACTACCCCGCGCGCTCTGCCTACGCGCATTTCCCGTTTCTCGATCCCTTCTACATAAAATAGTACATGGAGACCAACAGTCCAGGCTTGCGAGCGAGTATAACTGGAAACGACCCGCGCCGCTGGAGCACACGGAGGATGTGCTGGTGGTCAAGTCAGCTGTGGGCGTTAATGCAGTCTTGGAAGAACAGACTGCCTTCCCCAGCTACACCGAGCGACTGAAGACGATAATCAAGCGTCCCAGCGTCGACCATCGGAATTGATCGAGAAACGGTCTTTGGAGCACATCGGCAAATCTGGCAAGATCCAGTACGTCGACATTGTCCGCGATGTCATAAATGTGTTGCCGGTGCATTAAATATGCCAGCAGCTGGTGTGTCCCATGTGTTGTCCGTTACTGCTTGTTCCTTACGTTTCACCGGTGTATAGGCTGGTTTGCCTTCGAAGGAGGGCGACCTGAAAGACGAGCAGAGGCAGTATGAGCGGTTCTCTGACGTTTGCCGGTAGGTTCTTGTTCTACCACAACTTCGCGTCGCTCACTCGAGCCGTACAGTTATATCTTCTTGAACTCGGAACCCTCCAATGACTGGCATCTGCGGGAGAGTTCAGAAAAGATGTTCCTTGAATTCAAGCGAGTAGTGAAAGAGCATTTGAGCTCCCGGGTATGCCTTCCCGCCTGATGTGTTGCTGCAAACTGATTTGCCTTGTAGATCAGAGCGATAAGACGAGCTTGCTCGAGGAGAAGAGGTTCGGGTCGGAGCAGGGGAAGTTGGATGTGTACGTTGTCTCCCTCCCTTCCACCTCACCCCCAGGATGCTTATGACGATCGGTCCTATGGATACGTTTTGTTTCAGAGCTGCTTTACATCCACACGAAGCTCATGGTCGTAGACGATGGGCGTGTCATTGCGGGTGGCACAGATGGGCTCGGCCAACCGAGAAGGCAACTCGGAGATTTTCGATCCCACGCTGCGCCACCCGGGGCGCCTCGACCGCGAGTTTTACTTTACTTGCCGAACACGGAGCGAGTGGAGCTTCCAGGATGACTACCCTTCCCCGCGCGCAACACTCAATTCGCCGTACACCCCCTCTAACTTGGCCAAGCTCCAGTCCGAAATCGGAGAAGCTACAGGGCAGATGATCGAATGATCGATGTTTGCCCTTTTTTTTCTACCTCCCCTACCCCCGTTCTTCCCTGCCCTGAACCAGTTCCCCCACAACCGCCCTTCCCCTTGATTTCTGTCGCCGCTTACATGACGTACTCGTTCCCTCGTTCCGCTTGACGTTTCGGCTGCGCGCTTGCTTGGGATTGGCCCTGGCTTCACCTGGCTCGAGCCAGGGGGAAATTGTTATACAGCCACACCGTCTTTCGCCTTTTTTTTTCTTTCTCGCTTGGTGTTTCCCTCTACTGAAGGTTGAGCTAACTCCTCAACCACACTCTTCATGGCTATGCCGCAGACACCCCGCTGGACACGCTCTCCTTCTTTCGCCACGTAAGTTTTATGTCTACTGTTGCCGTATCCATCCATGATGATGATCCATTTGACGCGACCCTCTGTAGCTCGCACTTGACATCATTGTTTCGTCTTCCTATGGCTTCTGACTCCGCGCGGTCTTGAAATGGGCTCTTGAGGCCGTGACTGTGGCTATTGGCGACTTCCCGAAGCGCGGTATTTTGGTACGTAATTATGGCTTTTTTTTTTTTCATCCTCCCGGCCCCAGCGGATACCCACATATCTCCCCACGTCTTTCGCAAACTTCAGTTGTCCGTGCTCCTTTCTGCTTCGCCTTTTCCTAATCGTTCCATTCACTTTACGAGATTTCCTTTTCCGTTCTGGTTCCGTACTCTTCATCTTTTGACTCGTTCGCTGATCTGCAACCATCTTTCAGCGGAGCACCGTACCGACCTGGGCATGGAATCTGGTGTGCAAGATCCCCAATGCGCGACTCAAGCTTCTGTGCAATTCCGACAAGATCATGGCCGAATTCGTGTCGATCCATCTCTACGGGATGTATGCTCAGCTCAACGCAGGCAAGATCCCCGAGTCCATCCCCGCGCCGGTCATCGTGGCATCCACCCCTTCGCACTTACTGTCCTTCCACCTTCAGCCGGTCGTCCTCGCGCGCCTCGTCCCCGGTGCCGTCCTGCTCCTCCGAGGACTCGTCCTTCGCAGAAGACACGGAGAAGTTGTACATGTTGCCACGTCTCCTCGCCTACCGGTACCCGACCGGGGAGACGATGCCTGAATACCATGTCATCAGCGAGTGCATGGGACACATGGTGGCAGGCACGGACACGACCTCGATCTCACTGTCGTACTTCCTCTGGTAATTACCCTTCCTTTCCCTCTCGGCTTGCTTATCTTCAATACAGGGAGCTGGTGCGGCGCCACAATATCCTGCGCAAGCTCCAGAATGAGATCGATGCCGTTATGCCCGACACAAACACCATTCCCGATATCAAGTCAAGATTCTCAATGACATGACATGACATACCTCAACGCCTTCATCAAGGAGGGTAAGTCGACCTTCCTCCCCATCCGCCGACCTGTCTGATAGAGGCCCAGGTCTCCCTGTAACAACATCCAAGAACTTTTCTGGCGCTGACTTCGAACTGATGGGGTACGCGCTCCCCCCTGGCACGATCGTCTCCATGGTCCATGCACCGCGACCCGGCGGTCTTCCCGTTGTCCGGCACGTTCCTGCCCGAGCGCTGGCTGCCGTCCTACACGGCTTCCAAGGAGGAGGAGGAGTCCGCTGCCGACGTGAGCGCGAGGCGGCGCGGCTCGCGTGCATGGCGAGCCGCCTGCTCGCGCATCTGCGGCGGTGTCAACCTTGCGCACCTTATCCCGCACGTGGTGCTTGTCCCGGTGCTTTGCAACTTTGAGGTCGAGGCGGCCACTGGGACGGATGAGAAGAGCATGGAAATGCGCGATAGCTTCTTGCGTTCTTTTGTCCCTTTATGCGAGCCTGCTCACTCACCTTGTGCACATGCAGGTGATGTTCATCGCCGCAATGGAGTGCAAGGTCATCTTTCACCCTCGCGTGCCTGCATAAATCCACCGCGTCACCCCGTCCAGCACGCGCGTCTCTCTATTTTCCCCCTTCCCCTTCCTCTTTTCTTCCCTCATCGCTATCGCCCGCTGTGTTATTGCTCTGTACTATGCTATCGACATCTCCACCTCTCCTCCCCTCCCCATTCGTCGTCGTCGTCCACACTGGTCCTATGTATCCTGCTATCGCTTCTTGCTATCCCTGTTTCTTGTCGCGCATTTTGTATCATAACATCCATCCATCCATCAGGCTCTTTGGATACCTCCCCATACCCCTATATCTCCCCAACAACATCATCCCTCTCTCGCCCGCGCTCCCCTGCGAACACCCTCTTCATTCGCCCACGTACCGCACCCTTTTCATCATCGTCTGCGTCTCCTAGTCCTATCTCCACCATACCCGACACCCACCGCGATACTCTACAGCCTGTATAGCAACCCCGAAGTGTGCAAATGATTGTAATTGGTTTTGAAACGATGTTCGGCGTGCGTGATTGAGCGAGGCGGCGGGAATTGGGACAAGAATCAGCCTTCGTCGAAGCCCGAGACAATTGAGGAGTACATTTTTGTCCTCCTTGCCAACTTTATCTTGACATGCGAATTGTGTTCCAGAGGTGGTTCCCACAACTGCACACTCCTTGGCGTCCATGGCAGCGCCGGTGCCGCAGCAACTCACACCTCTGCTTGGTGACGCGCTCGACCATGTCGATGCGGCGACTCGGGTTGTGCTTGTCTTGCTCGTTGATAACAAGTTGTCTTGTGCTCGAGGAGGTATTTGGGAGGTATATCAGGGGAATGTGGATGGGGAGGTGGGGCAGCGTCATTACACCTGTATCGTCCACGGGTGACTGCTGCATGGCCTGCCGGCCCGTGTTACTCGCTGGAGCGGACCAGATGTTTAGATCATATTTTACTTGAACTGACATTGAATTTTCCGGAATTGATAATTCGCATATTGGTCAGAGTTGCCTAATTGGGAGTGAATCCCGAGATGTGAATCCCAGAGAATCCGGGGAGCCTTTGTTTCCTTTTCAGGAAGGAATGTCAGTACTTCTTTATTTCCTTTTAAGGAATGTTTGGTCCAAAATCTCCGGACCCCGCAGATTTGAAATCTCCGGGGCCCGGAGATAAGCAGGAGATGCTCAGGAGATCATTGATCTCCGGGGCATCTCCGGGCACCGGAGATCAACGGGAGATTGCGGGTAGATTCAAAATATTCTGGGCATCTCCGGGGCCTGGAGATACGGCGGAGATATCCCGTATATGTAGAATATTCCGGGCATCTCCGGTGCATCTCCAGTGCCCGGAGATGATAGCTTGCCCCTAGTGCTATACCATCCAGTAGTAGCAATAGTACCCACCTATCATCCTGAGCCATAATTTGTGGAAGTCTCCAAAGTTGTGTCGTGGTGGTGGTCAAGAACAAAAGACGTCTGGAACAAATAAGTGCCAATGTGGTCCATTTCTCATCACGACTTGAAATGGCCTTCATATATGTGCAGTAAATACAAAAATTATTCAGGGCATACCTCAACTTCCAAACCCAAAGTCTGTGTCCTCAGAATAATTTAATGTACATCCTCTGTGGTATGGAAGCATTATCTTTGGGCGTGATGATGTCCCAAGTTGGCGTACAGGGCAGTCCGAGTTGGCGATCACGCTCTTGGGTTACAAAACATTCAGATAGCTTACAAAATCCCGTGGAAGCGGTGGAAATTCAATACAATTTTGTGACTAGGGACACGGTGGAAACGGTGGAAAGACTGGAACAAGAAAACAAGATACACTAAACGTCCATAGCACGGAGCTCTGCGATGGTGGAAAACATATCAGCCGCGGCTGCTGCCCGCTGGCGCCCCAAAATCTTCTCCTCTCGACAACCCTCTGCTGATAATGACGCAAAATAGTCCTCCTCGGACTTGAAACCGTGCTCGACCCAACGGAAGAGCCCGCCAGCGGTGTACTGGGTAAATGAATAGCGGTGCTCGTGGGGAGCGATAGGGCTCTTTGAATGGAAGACGGCGGCACTGGGAATGAGGATGGTTGCAATCCCAGAGAATGAGATGGCCACCCTTCTTGTAGTCGAAGTCGCCAAATGCAATAATAGGGCACCATCCTAACGCGAAGTTGACAAAGTTGCGGTGGCCGAGGGCGCAGGTTCGGGGGCCGAGATTGAAGGTGCAGGTGGAGAAGATTCCGTTGGCGAAGGGACGGTGAAGGTCGGGGTAGTGGCGGTGGAAGCGGCCCATGTAGTCGACATAAAAGGAGAAGAGGTTTGGGGCCCACTCTGCCCCACGGCGATGGGACTGCCGCTCCTCGGAGACAGAGGCCTGGGAGCGTGACGACTCCATGGCTTCAACAGCAGGGTCGTGGATGTTTGCCATGAAGTCTGGATCGTCAGGCATGCCACCAATGACGGCAACCACCCTGTCTGCAGCATCGAGGATGGGACGCTCTTCCCTGGGTAGGCAGTCAGTAAGGGGATTGAAGGGGATGAAGATGACGCACGAGCTGGTAAACGGGACCAGTGTGAAGCCGGGGATGGTGGCTGTCGGTCCAAAGAAGTCGCTGAGAAGGTGCTCAGGACCGTCTTCCACGACACCAGCTTCCTCTTTGGCGGGGGCGACACCGTTGTCCGCAAGGCCGATCCATCCGGTGGCGGCAACGCGAACATGGTGGATGCGGAAAGCAGCTCGGATGGGGCAGAGAGACTTGGATATATGACGGGGGTGCTGAGGGCGACGTCGAGCAGAATGTCCGACTCGAACTTTGCAGACAGCCGCTGGGAGCGTCGTCTAAGCTGGGACTGACACGCATCTCGGGAGCGGTGAGCGGTGGAGGCGGTGGAAACAGAAGGAGAGTCGTCAAGTGAGAGAGCACGGAAGGTGTGGATGGGTGGGCCACTGTCAAGCTCGGCAAGGTTCTCGTCGTGGCCATTGTTGAGCCGTGCACTGTGGGCAACGGCAGTGGCGATATCGAAGGTCGTGCTGATGCTGTCCGAGGAAGAAAAAGTGCCGCCAGAACGGGTAGCGTGGAAAGTGAGAGCATTGTGCAGCGCTAAAGAACAGACGGAGGATGAACGGGGAGCGCAATGGATAAAGAACAGACAAAGGGCTCCACCATCGCCTTGACAACTGTGAGCCGCAGAGACGGTGGTGGTCGTTGTCGAAGAGGTGGGGCTACCTAAAATGGAAATATGTGATCACAACAGGCATTGGACGGTGACGATGATGATTGGGAGGTTGAGGACAGCACAAATGAGGAGGATGGAGGGGACTGGAGGCGGAGCTGCTTGCGGAGGCGATGGAGACTGTGATGGTGCTGGCCGTTGACAAGGACGGTGAAGCCTGAGGAGTAGATAGGAGTATCAGGAAGTGAATTTATAGAAGTTTTGATGCTGGCCTTTTTTTTTCCCTGCAAAGTGCCTCCGCAAGCGGTGGACGCGGTGGAAACGTGACATTGATTGGTGAATGTCACTGAGAAAAATAGCAAGTCTTACTGTCGAGGCGTGGAAGCGATGGAAATGCAATGCGGCATCGCTAATTGCTTAGGTTTTCCGTGGAAGCAGTGGAAAGCTAAGGTTTTGCTCCCTCGGGGTGGTGGAAGCCGTGGAACGCTAAGCGGGTCACAAAATACACTGACTGGTTTTGGTGGATGCCGTGGAACAAGGCGGGTCACAAAAAAAAGCTAACCCGAGGTTGGTGGAAGGTGTGGAATATCGGGGGTCACAAAACTTTACTGACTCGTGTTGATGGAAACGGTGGAATAGCAGAGACTACAAAAAAAACACTGATCAAATAGCGACCTCTGACATACGTGCAAAATGGCGTGGAAGCAGTGGAAAAATAGCATTTTTCGCTCCGGCACCCAGTTGGTGGAAGCCGTGGGCGGTGGAAGCCGTGGGTTTCAATAAGGTTTCCATGGACGCTTTTCGCCCCTCTAATTAGAGGAGGCTTACTATACACAAGTCACCTCTAACTAGAGGGCATATGTGGTATTACCAGGTGGCTGAACTCCGGAATCTCTATTCAATATAGTTGGTTCTTGTTCATTCGGGGTGAATCGTTAAGCAACAATCCAACACCCTTATACTTTTTGAACACCTCTGGCTTACTGAGTAAGCCCTATATTTCAATTTTACTAACAACGACAATTTTCAAGAAATGTCGAACGCTGGCTCTGCATCCGCAGCGCCAGCGTCCGCGACGGGAACATCCCAGTACGCCTCCGCGGCTTCGCAGCCCGAAGGTGTTCCTGTGGATGGGAACCCCACCGTCGCACCTCAAAACCCCAGAGTCAAAGTTCACATTGACTCTGAAGGAACCCCGTACATGCTAGAGCCCATTACGGGCCAGCGGTACGACGTGTCGGACGACGAAACGGTCTTGCCGCATATTGTGGGCCCGACTGCTAGTCCGCGGTCCCTGCAGGGCTCATCCGAGCCCAGCGGGGAGACTGCAACATTGGGCAGTACACTGTCCGACTCGTCGGACGAGAGCCTGACGTCAGAAGAGCTGCTAGCGGCTCTAATCGACGACGTCAGCCCGATCGACTTGACGGAGGAGCAACTAGCTCGATTCAATACCATCCGGGGCATGCTGTCGTTGGGCCGGGAGGCCCTACTGACCACGACTGCCCTAGTAACTGGTATGGACGATACACTTGGAGGACTCGCGGGCTCGATACGAGTACTCAGGGACGAGGTAGCTAGTCGAATCGAAGAATTGAGCGATGCTGTGATGAACACATCAGCTCGCATCGACGCCACCCTTGAGAATAATATCCGTATCTTGCGGGCCACGGGCACGACTGGGACTCAACTCGCGCAACTCCTGGATTCAGTAAGGAAGCGACGAGCGAATCCCACGGCGCCTACGGCCATGCCCCCAGTGCGAGATCTCCCCCCTCATTTGACGCGCCCTCTAGAAGGGCTTCAGCCCGAGGTAGACCACGCGCTATCTCCGAAGCGATCGGGAGAATCCAACGAGGATTTCTACCGACGAGGCAACGCAAGGATGGGACAGCGAGTAAGGGCCGCCCAGGCTTTTGTACCAACTGGGTTCTCGAACCCTGTCGAGCCTGCGCCCACGCCCCCATCCATACTCAAGTCCACCCGATTTGTGGACACGAGCAGCGTATCGAGCGCTGGAGCCCGCTACGAGGAAGCGGGCTACCGTACTGGGCGAG